>VDFB02392130.1:0-31254 GCA_007258455.2 Sequoia sempervirens | reverse complement strand
GCTGGAAATGTATGACCTCAGTTGTTGATTTTCAGCCTTTAAGGCTGCTTTTTCTTTTCCATCCTTGGCCATTCTTTCTTGTGTGCTCACCGAAGCTATTCTGAGAAGATTTTCTTCCACTTGTCGTGTAGTCTTCCCGAGGTTAAGTTTAGACAATGTATAGTCTTCTACTTGTACCTTAGTTATGCTTTTCTCTACTGGTGGGGCAGCAGTCTCTATGATGAGTTCATAGTCTGCATTCCTTTCTATGTGAACTTGCTTCTTCAACTTCTTTGCCGGCATGTCTTGTGGGACGTGGTCGAATTCAATGAAGTCAAGTTCATAGGAGGGTTTTTCCCTCTTTCTTCCTAGGAAGCCTTCAAGCCAAATGGAATCTCGGCTAACTTCACTAGGAGGAATATAGGGCCCTTGAATGCCCGATGTGTGAGACTGTGCTAGAGCAATGTCTCTCGGTGGCAAGTCCAAGTCAATGAGGACCTGCGACTGCTGTGATGGTGGTGATGTTGGCAGCTTTGTTTACATAACAGGCACCGTTTCTGCTACTGTTGGCTCCACCGCTTCTGCTAATGGCTCTTCAGCAACTATTGTTGTTGGCTCCTCAGCAACAACTTCCATTGGTTCTGGGGTAGCAGTCTCTATTACTTGCTCTGGGGCAGCAATGCCCATGACTATTTCAGGGTTGTGAGTGGCTTTCTCCACATGTGTCCTCTGTGTTCTAGGATTTACAGGCTTTGACATCCTCATCCCTTGGGGAGGATTGCACCACTGCTTCTACCTAGGCTTCTTTCTTGAAGTGGAAGGTGGTGTAGACTGAACCTGTGGCAGCTCCGTTCTGTGAGGTATCACCTTCCTTGATTTCTTGTTGTCGAGATAGAGTTGGCTATTTCTAACCACTCTACTCGTTCTTTCCTCTATAGACGTGTTTTCCTTGGCATACCAATCCACTCTTGGGAGTGGTTGGGAGTCAATCGAATCTGCGAAGAATGAGGGGAGAATGACTTCCCCTTCATCGTCAGATAAGCCCTCGATGTCTACTGACATAAAATCAGCAATTTGCGGGAGCCTGAACCTGCCATAATTCCTTCTTCGCACTTCATACTCGTCTTGACAATTGACCCAATAATCTTCCATAGAAGATTTATGTGACGAGTGTTGCTCGAAATGCGATGCATAGAGCCCTCTAGGATCATAGGACCTCCTCTCGATGAGGTACTTAAGATTAAGCCTTACCATTTACTGGCTCATCATCTTAGCATCTGCCGCGAACCTGCATCTATAGAGTTCCATTCCAATGGGAAAGTTTACAACTGTCTTCTTCTTCAAGCGCAAGTAGACGTGGACTTCGGACAACTGTCTTAAGAATTCCATGAAGACTATCTTATCTGAAGGGTATCTTGGCATCATGGTGGGGCGACCAATGTAGCCATACAAGTGTATGTAGGAGAACGTAGGGAATTGGATGAACCAATCCGCCCAATCCGCCAATGCCTCTCTGGCTGTTTGTGAAATACGCACGTGCATCTCATGGTCTAGCTCTCGTACGGTGTGCATGATGAAGTGATCACTTGTTCTTTTGAAGTGTCACTCCACTTGAGTAAACTCAAGACATGTAAAATGCTCATGAACCTTCTGCACACCTAAGGTTCCCACATTGTTTAATATCCTGAAATCGCCTTGGAAGGAAATTAGGTATACTAGGTAAGAACACATGTGAAACCTATGAGCTTCCAGATACCTGGTGATCTGTTGGTGGAGTGTGTCACTAATCAGAGTGGCCCAATCATAATGTTCCCTTCTACCAATGATTTTTGCAATGACATAATACATCCATGATTGGAATTGATTGCCATCCTCCTCTCCAGTGATTCTATTGAGTAGAGTGATTAAAACTGCATACTCATCTTTACATTCTCCTCATCCAACCAACTTAGGCAAGTTAGCCTTTGTCACTTTTAGCCATTTTTCAGCTATTATCCCTTGACATTTGTCTTTGGTTGTCTCGAATGCCTTCTCGCATTTCGTCACTGATATGACTTTGTTGTTAGGACATGATGGAATATCAAAACACTTTTCAATATCCTGAGGCTTTAGACTACAAACAATTCTCCCATCCACTGCTCTAATTTCTCTAGTGGTAGGATTGTAATGCTTAATACAAGCGATTACAAGCTCCACACTCTGCAATGTGATGGGGATGGACGCAACCTATAGCAACCCAGATTCTTCAATGTTCTGCAATGTAATTTGATTCATGCCCTCCAGCTGTTCTAGATCAACCACTGGGTTTACCTGATGTAAGTTTGTGTCAACCGTTTTCAAGTAATCATGAAATAGGGCCATCTTGGTCATGTATTGTACTTGAGTACTGCATCTTGAAAAACTTAAAGATTGACTGTAAACTTGACCTTGTTCTCACAATTTTCGAAAACCCCTGAAAATAGCAATCTGCCAAGAAGTATTTTCCGGAAAAAATCTGGCACATGGGTTTTGTTTGTGCTTCAATGTTGAACAAACCCAGTTCCTCAAAATTTTGATTTTGAAACTTTTTTTGGAAAAAAACCCCAAAAAAAGGGGCAGTAAGTTTGCTGATTTTGGAAAATCTGACGAGATGGGTTTCACTAGAAAATTATGCTGAATCTGCCCAGTTGATTAGATCTGTGTAGCCTGCTGCTTTGTGTGACATGCAAGAAAACCTAAGACAAGAAGAGAGGAAGTAGACAAAAGATGGATTGGAAGTTTTTTAAATCTGACTCCCTGAGAAAATCTGTCTTTGAATCCGACCTCAGATTAGCAATCTTTTTTGCTTCAGATCTGCAAGAAATATCGAAAAACGGACAAAAACCTTGCAAGTTCTGTAAATGGCGTCCTTGAGAGCTTAATGTTGTTCTTGATCATCAACCTACAATGAAATAATGAAGTGGGACGCCTATACCTTGATTATATAGACTTAAGCCTTAGATCCACAAGTTTGGGAACTTAACTCATGATCAAAACTTGATTTGGCTTGATCTGAAGTTCAAAAAGGTGATTTCCACTGATTGTGGAGCAAGTTGGCCAAGTTTATCTCAAAATATCTTGACTTTAGTCAACAACTTTGCCTTTGACCTTTTCTAGGTATCCTTTTGAGTTTTGCAAGTTTTTTATTATTTTCTCTATTGAATGACCCCAGTTTGATCCTGAATCCAGATTGATCTGTTGATCCTAAGCTGTTGCTGGTACATTCACTGTCGAGCTGGAGATAAACTAAAGAGAAGTGCCTGCGAGGCACTAAGCTGAAAAGTTGAGTTTGTGGCTTCAAAAGAAAGGGTGCTTTTTCCTTTGCCTTTGTGAATTTTCAATATTCGTTCTTCATCCTTTTGAGTTGATCTCTCGTGCCTTGATCTGTATTTCTCGTTGATCGAAAAATCAGATGATCTTGTTTGATATCTCATCAAGTAGCTAGCTCTATTTCGCCAAAGATGACTGGAACTTGAAATCTCAGAAGTCAACTAAGGGTCATTTAATGTAAGGGTGCCCCTCAATGAAAAGGGCGCTTTTTCCTTTTGCACAGTGATTTTCACCCTTAAAGATCCTCCAGTTTGATCTTGATTATCTGTTGATTGCCTTGCCAGATGCTCTCACTGATGATTACGTTGTCGAGATTGACCTTGATTGAGCAAACTATCTTGGGAGACCTTTAGGTATCTGATATCATCTGGAGTTCCAAAAAGAAGGGCGCATTTTCTTGGAAAGGGCACTTTTTCACCTTGATCTTCACATTCGACAACCATTTCTTAATACTTTGTCAACTGCCTCTTTTCGCTCTATCAACAACTGTTGGCAATCAACTCATCAAATGATCCTGCTCTTTGTTTCATTGCCGAGCCAGCAAGAGAATGTCGAGGATGACTGCCTTGGATGATTCAACAAGTTGCATTTGACCCTTAAGAATCAAGGGCACCCCTGTCTAAAAAAGACTCTTTTCAACATTATGAACTAATCTCTCCTTCATAACATTTCCAGGGTTAGTCAAATTTTGACCTTTTTGGGTTTCAGGAATCTCCTTCATCAAACAACATCTTTTTAGATCTTTTTCACCATGGTTGCATCGTTGAAGTTTTTAAGGCTTAACTTTCAGCACCTTGTATTGGCCAATCTGCCATTAATGGCTGCAGAGCTCCTAACTTTGTTCCTGAAAAACAGAAATAGACCCACCAGAGTCAAACGTGTCTTTTGATGATTCTGACTTGACCAATTTGATCGTGAAGTCATTTAATCCTATCAAAATCATTTTCAATCATTTCTGAGGAGGCCCTATTTTTGGGGGTTACCCTTAAAATAGGGGTGTAAAACCCTAATTCTCAAAATTTCAAAATTTTGCACATATGTTCCTGGATAGAAACCCACAAAGCCCCTATGTTTGGTTTGACCTAAAACAGACTTTTGACGGCATTTTCACGTGATTTAGCTCAATTTATACAAAATACCAAAAATTTATTTTGGGTACAATAGACGCAAAGAGTTTTCTAACCTTGTGCTCTTAGCTAAGAATAAAAAGATTGGCGAGTAGTTTAGTATTCTTTTTAAGCATCATCAGCAAAGAGGGAGCTTCCCTTCCTAATTTGAAGAGCGGTTCAACTGTGCATAGTTGTTTGTTTCTAATCCGCATTCCAGAGGTGCGAATTGAAACGCCAACACTAAACTACTAAGTCATGCACTTGGTATTTAGCAATATGAAATATCAACCTAAAAGCATATGGAAGGTAGTACGAGACATGGTGATTCCATTGGGAATCCAAGTTACTTGTTATTAGTAGGAGGATTTTGAGGTGAGAATACAATACAACAAATAAAATGAAGTATTGTTTTGTACTGCAAAGACTAACCATGATGATAAATTCTAGATTATCCATTATGAATATGATGAAATTAATGTTAATCCTTATATAACAAATCAAGATGGCACTACTAGTGCCCATATGAAAAATCTACTGGCCACTATGAGAACCATTTAACATAATCAAATTGATTAGTAGAATGGAATCATTTATCACAACAATAATAGTTAGTAGTTTGCCATAACTAGGTATTAATAAACTATTGACCAATCACTAATTCAATCACAAATTACTCTAACATCCTTGAAGGATTTGATTCACCATGGAGGAGTGAGATTGCGAAAAGTGTCCTAGTAGCCAACTCTCCTAGGCCCAAGGGCAATACCCTTTGAGACAAAGGCAAGTACCCCCTTGGCCCTTTGTGGGCTCATCTTGTCCCCCCCTCGAGTGGCATACCTAGAAGAGGCCCGCTCACTATACATCTTTTCCAATCTCCTTATATTGTTACATCATGATAGGGAAGTGAGGTTACAAAGGGTGTCTTGGTGGCTCTACTCTCCTACGCTCAAAGGTAGTACCCTTTGAGACAAAGGCAAGTTACCCTTTGGCCTCCTTGGGACTACTTGGTCCCCCATTATAGAACACAATGGTTCTCCATTATAGGAAACATTGGTCCTCCATTATAGGACATTGGGTCCTCCATTATAGAACACATAGGTTCTCCATTATAGAGGTGGCGTACCTAGAAGGGTGCCCTACTGCTCTCCCCTCTTGTAATCTCCCTTCTTCTATCATGGTGCAAATACACACATAGTAATTTAATCAAATTCAAACTGGCAAATGATCATATCAGCAATATAAAATTCAGACTAGCAAATAATCCTATCAGTAATACATAATGGATTATGATTATGTTAGCATAGGGTATGAATGAAAGCCTTGATCCTATTTAACCATTTATTATATCCTTTAATTATTCCATCAACTTACAATACAAGCTGAACCTTTATTGCCCGCAGATCTTTACTTTACTTTTTCCTAATTCCTTAATTGATGCCTTCTTGCTAGTTCATCAATATCCTTAAATATCCCATGATCTGCTGAAGAGGCATAGTCTTTCCTTTTGACTGGGACATGTCTCTTAGTAAGTCGTTGTCCCTTCAAGTAAATGCAATCAGTGCCTAACTTTATTAAAGTGAATCGCTGTATTATCATTGCTGCCTTATAGTCTTTAGGACTCAGTGCATTGTTTGGATTATTAATGATTAATGCCTTGGCATTTATCAATGCTTTGTGCCTATCATTTATTTATTTAGTATTAATCTGTCTTTTAATCGATGCCTTTTTAGATTCACTGTAATGTCCCCTTCTTACCTCATTTCAGTTTCTCTTGGATTGGCCTATTATTTGACTCTCGTAGGCTAATGGAGTTGTTTAGAGAGTCCTCAGTGGGTGTTGTCAGTTTCTCTAGTGGCACTTTGTGGTGTTTGCTTCTTCGGAGTCAAGTGATATTGTGGATTTTTCTTCAGGAATTGATTTGGAATCGTTTTGTACACACTTACTATTTATAGTAAGTCACTTGGTGGATTGAGTCCAATATTACTATTTTGGGAAAGGCACCTCGTTGCATAATGGATGCGGTGATTGTCCTCCTGGTTCAGACGGCATGGGAAACTAATGTTTAATAAGGGAGATATGTTATTTTAATTATTATTAAAGTTAGTCTTTAATAATAATTAATTAATAAAAGTACATGATATAATGACTTATTGACTTTATTTAAAGGGATCATTAAACTATTATAAGTCAAAGTCATAAAGTATATTTTGGGCGCCCCTTTCAATGAAAAGTATAAAGCACGACAAAAGCAAATGATATAAAATATTTTTAATGTTTTTAATACCTCTTGAGAGTCGTGCTTTCTGGAGAAGCATATATAAGCTTTGAAAATCATTTTTTATTCTTCTTCTACACTTGTCGATTATGAGCTTATGCTTTGGGTGAAGAGAAATCAGGGTTTCTGCACTATTTGGCTGTGGAGAGTGTAGCTGCTTCATTGCTCCAGCTTCCTAAGGTTGTGAAATAACTTTTGAAGGTTGCATATCAGATTGGCTACATCCAATAGTCATACTTGGGCTTATTTGTGAAGTTTTTGTGAACAATTTGAAGGAGAAACATTGTCAAAGCCTGAAGTTGATCATTGTTGTGAGAAATCATCCAAATATACTCTTGCTGGGCCATACAACAGCTAGTACAGGCAGTACAAACCACTTTAATGCAGGTTGTACAATCTTGTGTGCAAGGCGTTTCATCTGTAGGGTGAATCAATTTGTCTTTTGAGCTGATATCTCTTGGATAAGGGGCAGCTAGGGGTTTGAGACATAACAGCAATTTTATTTTGGTGGAGGACACATTCAAATCTGCAAATTGACCTCTAGAAGGGTTTCATAGTTGCTGATTTTCATCTCCAGAAAACTATTCCAAATTGCCATGTAATCGGGTATGGGATTATATGTAAAAGTTTTCAATGATAATCAAAAATCAATATATGCACAGCTCATTCCAATAGTTGTATTTATTTACTTTCATCTGCATTCCTTTATTTTCCTGTATTTGCATTTCTTGGCATTAATACCAAAAAACAAAAAAAAAAGCATAAAACCACATGTCACAAAAAAAACTACAAAACTACAAAACTCCAAAAAGAAATAGACCAGCAGCTGCAAAGGAATTGATTCAGGGAGAACAAGGGTTCTTACAATGGTATTAGAGTGGTCTCTTGCCAACCTATGAGATTGCAGTTTGATGAGTGAAGAATACATACACTACACTAGGGGTATAGCATAGTGGGAGCCACCTGTAATTCCTAAAGGTGAGACAGTTTCAGGGGTATTGGCTATACATCATTCTAACTCCAGCTCCCGTGATAGTGTGACCAGCATTATGGCTGACAGGGATAAAGGATGTGCACGATCAGTCAGTCCTAATTCAGAGGCAAAGAGGAGATTTGACAACATGATGGATATAATGTCGCAGTTGATGGGAACTATGCAACAGTTTGTGCCACCCCAGCATACAAGCTACCAAGGGCAGACGAGTGGTACACAGGATTTGGGACAACCACAAGTGGTTGTACAGCAATCTACTACCTCTGTTGGGTCAGTCCTCAAACCCAATCAGCCTACTTTTGCTCCTAGAGAGGAGCCACAAGCCCCACAGCCTTTGCCAGTTTAGGTGCCAAAGCATCATGTTCTTATTGCAGGAGATAGCACCAAGCACCATGCAAAGTAGATGACCTTAGCTCCATAGATTAGGAAGGCATTATCACTTAATCAGTTTCTAGACCTGAAAAGGCCTCGACGTGGTGGTGGAGTATAGAAGAACAACAGGCTCCATAGGGTACTCATTTCGATGGCAGTGACAAGTGCACTACTAGATCGTGGGTACAAAAATTGGGTAATTACTTGTCATTGAGGCCTATGCAAGAGGATGAGGCCATCAAGTTCTCCACATTGCATTTAGAGGGTTTGGCACATGATTGGTGACACCATGGTATGGTCACCTTATAGCACCACCTTGTCACGACATATCATGAGTTTACTAACAGATTGATCGAGCAATTTGATAGGAAAGACCCTGAGTTGTATTTTCAAGAACTTGCACAACTCAAGTAGGTGGGCAATTTGGAGGCTTACATCAGTGAGTTTTAGAGGCTTTCAATGATGGTGCCTAGCATGTCTGAGAGGAGGTTAGTTATCTTGTTCACAGAGGAGTTATTTGAACCTTTGAGAGGATGGATCAAGGCTTTTGATCCCCCTTCATTACAAGAAGCTATGAGGAAGGCAAGAAGTATGGAACTTGCAACCCCACAAAGCAAGTTCACACCCAAGGCTTCATCTTTTAGTAGGGACAGCAGATCATTTCATAAGAAATCAGATAAATCAGACCATAAAAAGAAATCTACAGTCAAGTTTGACCAAGAAACAATCAATGATTTGAGAAGCAAAAAGTTGTGTTTTTGGTGCAAAGCTCCGTACAGTCAAGATCATGATTGCCCCTTGAGACCTAAGGTAAAATCTAAGCAAATGAAGTGCATATATGCTGATGAATACCAGTCTGATAATTCTGATCAGCAATCTGGTCATGAGGATTTGGAGGCAGAAAAGTCTGAAAATTATGAGGAAGTGAAGGTTCCAGAAGTTCACCTTACTAGCATCCAACGAGAGGGCTCTTTTCGAATGCGCGGAGTATTGGAAGGTCAAAAGGTGGTAACTTTATTGGATACAGGTGCTACGCACAACTCCATAGATGAGAAGCTAGTAGCTAGGCGTGGCATTCAAATGAGAGAGTTTGAAGGGATCAAGGTTAGAGTAGCTGACGGTTACACAGTTTTGTGTAACAAATTGATTTCAGATCTCCCACTGCATTTAAAAAACTATGACTTCAAGGCAGATTTACATGTTAATATGGGAGACATGGATGTTGTCATGGGCATGAAATGGCTTCATGCCATAGGGAAATTCACTCTTAACCTTCATAAGATGGAAATGAGATTTGAAGCAGATGGAAAGAAGCATGTATTGAATGCAATAATAGATGGTGGGTTAAGGATGATCTCATTGAGAAGGATGGAGAGAATAATCCGCCATGACCAGGTGGAGTGGGTTGCGGAGTTGGTAATGATGCCTATATAGTTGGAGCAGCAGAAACTGAGTCATCCACCAGGCATTCAAAAGTTGAGAACTAAACACACAAAAGTGTTTAGTGACATCCCACCAAGTAGACCTCTAGATAGAGGTATTGAGCACATTATTGAGTTAGAGGAGGGTGCAAAACCCGTGATGATTACTCCCTACAAGCATCCAAAATGGATGAAGGATGAGATAGAGAAAACCATTAAGGAGTTGCTTGATATGGGCCACATAAGACCAAGTAAATCTCCTTTTGGTTCATCAGTGGTATTGGTTAAAAACAGGGTTACCCCAAGATTCCGGGACGGGGACGGCAGGGGATGGCGAGACGAGTCCCCAAGTTTCCGATTTTTGAGGCCAAATTTAGGGACGGCAAGGGACAGCTATATAAAATATAGAAAAAATTAAAATATATAGGGAAACATTAAATATGCATATAAAAACAAGGATATAGCATGCATATATACATTATAGAAACTTAGCTTATAACAATTTTGTTAAGAATTCATTGCCAATATAGTTTTTTTCTCAATTACGATATGAAAATTAAAATAAAAAGAATATGGTACACTATTGTCGTCCCCCTGGTCGTTTCTAGGACGGGGAGGGGGCGGGGGGTTTAGACCCGGGGATGCGTCCCCGAGTAACACTGATTAAAAAGGATGGAACTCTACGCATGTGCATCAACTATCCAACATTGAATAAGAGGACCATTAAAAACTGATATCCCATTCCTCGCATAGATGAGTTGATAGATGAATTACATGGTGCTTGCTTCTTCTTGAAGATTGATTTGAGATTGAAATATCACCAAATTAGGGTCAGAGAGAAAGACGTAGAGAAGGCAGCATTTCGATGCCATTGTGGTCATTTTGAGTTCTTGGTTATGCCTTTCGGCTTAACCAATGCCCCTGCCACATTTCAATCTACCATGAATAGAGTGTTTCAGCACCAATTAAGGAGATTTGTGTTTGTGTTTTTTGATGATATATTGGTCTATAGCATGTCATGGGAGGAGCATCTTGCTCACTTGGATCCAATGCTACATATTCTTGAGAGGGAGTTCTTGTACGCCAAGGAATCCAAATGTACATTGGGGTTGTCAGAGCTACTTTATCTTGGGCATATCATCAACGTTGAAGGTGTGTGTATGGATCCGAACAAGGTCCAAGCTATTATAGATTGGCCTATGCCTAAGAATCTCATGCAGCTCAAAGAGTTCATGGGATTGTGTGGTTTCTACTGTCACTTTGTTAGTGGATTTTCACGGCATGCAATGACCCTCACATATTTGATGAAGAAAGGAGCTTTCATTTGGACTAATTAGGCACAACAGTGCTTTGAGAAGTTCAAACTTCTGATGAGTACATGCCCAGTTCTCGCCATACCTGATTTTTCTAAACCTTTTGAGCTTCAAAGTGATGCTTGTGGTGAGGGAATTGGTGCAGTGTTAATGCAAGATAAACACCCCATTGCATACAAGAGTAGGAAATTGAGGGGTCCTGAGCGGAGTTACAGTATCTACGATAAGGAAATGCTAGCCATTATGCACGCATTGGCTAAGTTCAAGCAATATTTGGTTGGAAGAAAATTTTGTGTGAAAGTAGATTATAATAGCCTAAAGCATTTCCTGGGACAGCGAAACCTTAATGATTGTCAACAAAAGTGGGTGAGTAACCTCTAGGCATACGACTTTGACATATCATATGTCAAAGGGACTCAGAATATAGTTGTTGATGCGTTGTCACATAGACCTCATTTGAGTTCCATGGTTGAGATTACAGCTGATTGGAGGCACTTGATTTCAGCATAGTATGCCAAGGACCCTTGGGCCTCTAGCATCATTGAGGATACAATGCAGGATAGCAAATACTCCGTTGTAAATGAGCTCATCATTTACAAATGGAGGATTTTGTTGTTACCAGGTTCAGAGATGAAGAACAAGGTGTTGAGAGCCTTTCATGACCCACCTATGGCAGGACATCCCGGCTATTTCAAGACTTAATAGGCAAATACAGAGCGTTTTACTTGGAAAGGTCTCAAATGTGAGGTTCTTTAGTATGTTAGAGAGTGTCCTGTTTGTTAGCAAAATAAACAAAAGCACACCTATCCTGCATGACTTCTTCAACCACTTCCCATTCCTAACAAGAAGTGGGAGTGTTTATCCATGGACTTCATTACAGACTTACCTAAATCCGAAGGCAGAGATTGTATATATGTGGTTGTTGATCAGCTTACGAAGTTTTCCCACTACTTTTCGATCTTAGCTACGCAGGTAGCAAATCTTTTCTTCCGTGAGGTGTTCAAGTTACATGGTGTACCTCAGAGTATTGTCAGCGATAGGGACAGCAGGTTTATGAGCCATTTCTGGCAAGAGTTGTTCACGCTTAGTGGGACTGAGCTCACACCGAGTACTAGTTACCACCCGTAGACGGATGGTCAGACGAAGAATGTAAATAAATGGGTGGAAGGGTACATCCGGAATTACATAGCACGGCAGCAGAAGGCTTGGGTGAGATGGATTCATCTATAATTATTTTTTGTAAATATGGTTATATGATGGTTTTTAGGGTGTTTTGAGTCTAAAGTCATGTAATAAGGTCATAATAGACCATTCTCCAATATATGGAGTCCTTTGAGTCAGTTTGGAGTCATATTGTCAAAATCTTACAAAAAGTTGCGATGTTCCTATGCAACATTTGCATTTTTGGTGTTTTGTGGAAATTCAAGGGTCAAGTTGGTTTTGTTCAGTGGGAAAACAGTTGAAACTGATTGGTCATGATTTGTAATGTTTTAAAAAGCCTTGGTGAACATTGTGAGGGAGGTTGGCCAATGTAAATTTGAATTTTGAATATTGAGAGCACCGATTCCCTACATTTTTGATAAAAACCTGCTGCTCCAGTGTACTGTACAGCCTGGTACGGCCTTTGGTTGAACTTTTATGCATTGGATTTTGTGAGGGAATGAATTAGCTTCACTTTGGCTTTTGTTTCATAAGTTTTGATTAAGTTTTGTGATATCTAGAAGCATTTTTCTGAAACTGCCTGGGAAACCCTGAATTTAAGGGTTTGATGGCTTAAAATGGAAATTTAAGCCATTCCACCCGGTGAAACATGTGATAACTCAGTGGAATGGCATTTGTAGGTGTAGGTTTTGTGTCTATGTGTTTTGCAGGAGCAAGGAAGGCGGTTTGATGGAATTTGTATGATGCCCTAGTTACAAACTTTAATGTTTTTGGTGAAAAAAGAGGAATTGAAGTAGGGTTTTGCAGAAAGAATGGTTGAAACCCTTTCTAGTTGATGTAATAAGCTTGTGCAGACTTAATGTGATGTGTTTGAAGTGTTGGTAAGGTGAAATAAGGTTTGGAGGTTGTAGATTCAATAGACCCCTGTATGAGCATGCCTAAATGGGCCTAAGTAGGGTTTTGTAAAAGGGTGATAGATTGAGTGTGGCAGTTGATAAAACTCAATGTTTTAGACCTTTTGTGATCTGTTTGGCACTGTGGAATGAAGATTGTGGGTTTGGAAAAAGAATACCACAACCTTGCTTTGTAAAAGAGGCCTAATTGGCTTAAGGAGCAACGTAGCAGTCGAAATTTGGAGATGAAGTTCTGAAACAACCCTACCTTCAAATCTGATATGTCAAAGTAGAGGGAAAAGGGTATTTGAAATGCTAGTTCTCTTGTGGGTTTAAAGTTACTTTTGCAAGATATGATCAAAAAAATCATTTGGAATGCTACAAGGCAAAGATGGAGAAATTGTGATACATTGCCAGGTTAGGGTGTTAAGGGCTGAAGGATTGTTTGAAATAGTTTGAATTGTGATTGTTAGACAAACTCCTCCCTGCTCTGCATCAGAGTGTTTATCCATGGACTTCATTACAGGCTTACCTAAAGCCCAAGGCAGAGATTGTATATATGTGGTTATTGATCAACTTACAAAGTTTTCCCACTTCTTTCTGATCTCAGTTGCTTAATCAGTTGTGTAGGTAGCAAATCGTTTCTTCCACAAGGTGTTCAAGTTACATGGTGTACCTCGAAGTATTGTTAGTGATAGGGACAGCAGGTTTATGAGCCATTTCTGGCAAGAGTTGTTCAGGCTTAGTGGTACCGAGCTCACTTCGAGTACTAGTTACCACCCGCAGACTAATGGTCAAACTGAGAATGTAAATAAATAGGTGGAAGGGTACCTCCGGAAATACATAGTGTGGCAGCAGAAGGCTTGGGTGAGATGGATTCATCTATGTGAGTAAAGCTATAATACCACTCACCATATGTCCATTCAGATGACACCATTTATGGCCTTATATGGGTATGATGCGCCCAACTTTCTGGATTTGTTGCTAAGTGACAATAGAGTGCACAGTGCTAGTGATCTTCTTCAAGAGATCTAGGACATCATGAGGTTTCTGAAGGAGAACATTCAGAAAGCACAAAATCAGCAGAAACAATATGCAGATCAGAAAAGAGTTGAGTGGTCGTTTGATGTGGGTGACATGTTGTATCTGATGTTGCAGCCATATCGCCAATCCACTCTTAGGAGCAGTGGTGCCGAGAAGCTTAAGCCACATTACTATGGTCCATTCAGGATTATCAAGTGTGTTGGAGAGGTGGCTTACGAGCTCGATTTACCGGCAAACAACAGGGTACATAATGTATTTCATGTGTCACGCCTTAAGGCATTAGGACATCATATTGTTCCTTCTACAACTTTACCACCCCTAGCTAACAAGAGCAAATTGATATTAGTACCTAAGGCCATCATTGATGTCAAAGACCGTCATCTACAAAGACAGGTTATCACGGAATATTTGATTAGCCTATTATTTGACTCTCATAGGCTAATGGAGTTGTTTAGAGAGTCCTCAGTGGGTGTTGTCAGTTTCTCTGGTGGCACTTTGTGGTGTTTGCTTCTTCGGAGTCAAGTGATATTGTGGATTTTTCTTCAGGAATTGATTTGGAATCGTTTTGTACACACTTACTATTTATAGTAAGTCACTTGGTGGATTGAGTCCAATATTACTATTTTGGGAAAGGCACCTCGTTGCATAATGGATGCGGTGATTGTCCTCCTGGTTCAGACGGCATGGGAAACTAATGTTTAATAAGGGAGATATGTTATTTTAATTATTATTAAAGTTAGTCTTTAATAATAATTAATTAATAAAAGTACATGATATAATGACTTATTGACTTTATTTAAAGGGATCATTAAACTATTATAAGTCAAAGTCATAAAGTATATTTTGGGCGCCCCTTTCAATGAAAAGTATAAAGCACGACAAAAGCAAATGATATAAAATATTTTTAATGTTTTTAATACCTCTTGAGAGTCGTGCTTTCTGGAGAAGCATATATAAGCTTTGAAAATCATTTTTTATTCTTCTTCTACACTTGTCGATTATGAGCTTATGCTTTGGGTGAAGAGAAATCAGGGTTTCTGCACTATTTGGCTGTGGAGAGTGTAGCTGCTTCATTGCTCCAGCTTCCTAAGGTTGTGAAATAACTTTTGAAGGTTGCATATCAGATTGGCTACATCCAATAGTCATACTTGGGCTTATTTGTGAAGTTTTTGTGAACAATTTGAAGGAGAAACATTGTCAAAGCCTGAAGTTGATCATTGTTGTGAGAAATCATCCAAATATACTCTTGCTGGGCCATACAACAGCTAGTACAGGCAGTACAAACCACTTTAATGCAGGTTGTACAATCTTGTGTGCAAGGCGTTTCATCTGTAGGGTGAATCAATTTGTCTTTTGAGCTGATATCTCTTGGATAAGGGTGGTTAGGGGTTTGAGACACAACGGCAACTTTATTTTGGTGGAGGACTCATTCAAATCTGCAAATCGACCTCCAGAAGGGTTTCATAGTTGTTAATTTTCATCTCCAGAAAATTATTCCAGATTGCCATGTAATTGGGTATGAGATTATATGTAAAAGTTTTCAATGATAATCAGAAATCAATATATGCACAGCTCATTCCAATAGTTGTATTTATTTACTTTCATCTGCATTCCTTTATTTTCATGTATTTGCATTTCTTGGCATCAATACCAAAAAACAAAAAAAAAAGCATAAAACCACAAAAGTCACAAAAAAACCAAGAAAACTACAAAACTCAAAAAAGAAATAGACCAACAGCTACAAAGGAATTGATTCAGGGAGAACAAGGGTTCTTATATTCACTTATTTATTCACTAAGGCATGGTTACATTAGGAATCAGTGCGATTTAACTAAGGCATAGCCACATTTAGCTAATATTAGTTTATTGTGAATATTATTTTAATTTTCATTATTATGATATTTATAATTAATAATATTAATTATTTTGTTTCATACTATGATATTTGTTTTATAATTATAACATTATCTAGGATACTTATAATTTTAATAATAATATTTAGATTGCAATTACTTATATTTATATTTTGATATTTATTGGATTTTGTTATTCTTATTTTAATATTTCATATTTGGTGTTACAATTTTGGGGGACATGACATGAGAGTCCTGTAAATATGTAATAGCTTATTGAATGAAAACAAGACAAATAGAAACACAATATTATTTGTGTATAGAAAATTTGCAAGCTTCTATTTGACTATGCCTTAGTTTCTGATATGGTATCAAAGCCAATCAGGTTTGTCCCTACGAGGCCTTCATTCCATTAGCCACAAGAGCTGCAAGCATTTCATCAGAGCATCGTCAGCATTTCTGAATGATACAATTGTGGGTGTCTTGCGCCTAGTTTATTAGATGCAATTAAGGCGCACCTAAATTCACTATAAACTCGTTTAGACTTTGAGGTTGATGTTGTAGAATTCATCATTTCTCTCGATACACATGAAGAGAAGAGAATCCCACTGAGAGCAAGAAATAGGTGCTCCCACCGCATTTCTATGGCCCAGTGGAAGTCCATCAACAATCCATCCTACTCCATCTTTCCTAGAAATGGGCTCACTGCTAATGGATGTGTTTTGTCTCATTATATGAGCTCCCTCATAGTAAACATCATTTGGATTCCTTCTCTATCTCTTTGTTGAATATCATTCATCATTTTAAGCTCAAGGTTGGTTACAAAAGTATAGCTTTGAAATCCTTAGAGGTAGTGGTTAACCATTATAAAAACCAAGCGTGGAGTGTGTTCAAAGAGAAGTTTAGGAGAAGAGTGTCTGCATATGTGGTGGATTGGAAAGAAGGGAAGAAGATGGCATCTCAATATAGGGTTCTTGGTCTATGTTAAGAGGTTGTTGAGCCACCATCGTGGGAGACTTCTATGTGGTGAATGATACACCATTGCTCCACTTTACAATTAAAGTTTTTCGATAGAACATGGGTCACTTTCAATTATGTAGTGGTAGGTATAACAAGAACTAAATTAATGGATTCAAAGTTTCTTCAAAACGGCATGCTCCTACGACTCTTCAAATGCCTGGCTCTTCTACAAAATATAATATGCCTCTACCTTGCAAATAGATAGGCCTAACTTTTCTACATAAGATTTTGTTTTTGTTTTTGTTTTCAAAAAAATTAAATAAATTTAAGAAAATAAAATAAAAATGATAATGACACGCATTATTTCTTGTACGTGACGTTCATCTTGAGGAGGGCCATTATAAAACTAAGCCTCAGAGCCAAATTTTCTAAGTGGTAAACTTATTGGAGGATGGAGGCACAGAAGGTTGGAGGATATTCAGTGACCTCTCATCAATCACTAGCAATGGGTCAAAATTATTTTAGTGACAAAACTACTAGTGCCAAAATGACTAAAGCTAAGATCAGTTTCTAGGTGGTACTGGTAATCGTCTCATATCATTTGTGATCAAGGTGGCAATGATCCATAATGATGACTACATACCCGACAACAAGGTCTTGGTTATCAAGTTTTTTATGTTGTGACTATATGTGTGTAATGTCCCCTATCCTGATTTTCCCTAGAATTTGTCTATTAATCACAAATCGCAACAAATTAGGGTTAGGGTTTCCACCTTATTAATGATGTAATCTTGGATTGAATCCTACATTCACCACATAAACAACATTTGCAAATATGAATGTATGTTTGTTAGGGTTAGATAATTGCATCACAATCATAGATTATCAATAATGCCACATATTATGAAATTGGGAGAAGGGACATGATGGGTCCGCTTGAAGCCATATGCCAAGCCTAAAAGGGCGTATACCACAGCCCTCTCCCTTGGCGACTTGTATCTGCTTTCACCATTAGGCCTCGACTCCTGGAAGACACTTGCCAACTCATGGGATTGAGTGAGGCTAGTAAGTGGTTTACTCGGCTCTCTAGGTAAGTGCCCTCTAGTCCTAGGAGCCATTATGGACACTCTAGGATGGTGGATTATTAGCCTTGCTTAACTACTCCACCCCAGGCCCTTCCCACAAGTGGATTGCAAATAGTCAAATACATTTGTAATTCTAGCATACAAATAATACATTAATTATTCTTATTATCTTATAAATCATATGTGCACATATGTAAACAATAGTTGGCAAAGAATACACTTGAATATAGGATAGATCTAATATACTCTTGTTTATGTATATATATCCGATAATAGTAATTTGTTGAGATACATGTAATGTCCCGTTCTAGCCAGTGGTTTGAGGAGACAGGGTTAGCCTATTACTACGGTTCTCATAGGCTAATGAGGTGTTTAGGGGACCTGTTGAGGGGAATTCAGAGTCTTCAGCAGGCTTGTGTTCTTGCCTCTACATATCTAGTCCTATGTTCAGTTGGCTGGTTGGCCTTTTGAGGTAGTTCAGGGCTTTTATTTGCTACTTGCTATTTATAGCCAGTACCACCAGTTAAGTGGTTTCGTGTCTACAATGGGAAATTGTGCAAAAGACACTCTCAAGAGCTTATTACTAGACTTTTTCCAAGAGTTATTGAGTTAATAAGTCACGTTACTTTAATAATTTAATATTATAAACCTACCTTATTATTAAAGTGACTTATTAATTTAATATTATAAAGCTACTTTAATAAAGTACTTTATAACTTGGTTATTAATAAGGGAAAATTAAGTGACTATATCAAAAGAATACTTTATGTCACTTTATGATTATTCAAGTGAAATGGGCGCCCACCTTGATAAAGGTTATTTATTAAGTGATTTCATAAGCTAAAGTGGGCGTGGGCCTTTTGAGAGCAATAAATGATATTTTATTATTAAAATATTACAACCCTAACTTGGGCATGGAAAAGCATAAGGAGAAGAGAGAACTTCATTGTAGACATCCAAGATAATCATTCAAACACAGAAACTGAGCACAAGGTTGCAGGTATGGAGTTTTAAGCTGATCTAAGGACGGAACCCCTCGATTAGGACAGGATCTAAAGGCGTGAGAGACCATCTAAGGGTTCTAGCATGGATTCACATAGAGACCATCAATCTGAACTTTGATTGATTTATTTAGCATTTGCTTCAGCATTATTGAATAAAACAGAGGACATTTAGCACTTGCAGGCACGTGGGAGCTTGAGAGCTTGAAATCTTCACACAAGGCGTGATACCTCTCCAGATCAGGTCATACTAGTCTTGATCTCTTGCATTTATCATGGCACCCAGGTTAGCTAAGCATACAAGGGTCTAAATGACAGATTTAGGGACTTCCATTTGGCACATGCAAGTTGGAGAAACAAGCCGTACAAATCAGCTAAAGATTGAAAGCAAAACATTTTGGGATTGAAGCTGCAAATTCCCTGTCTTGAGGCGCCTAGCATCATTCACCCCATCAACATCGAAATACAATTGAAAAACGAGCAAAAACAAGCATGGCGTCCTTGCATCCGATTGTTGTGATTGTCATTACTGTCATATAGAAACCCAAGTTCCAAACTATTTCATTTTGACTTATGGGTATTGTCTTGTTATATTCTGAATAAATAAAGACTACTGGGTTTTCATTTATATACGCATTTTCCCTTCAGTTATTATTTTATATCAATTCTTGAAATTGTCAGTGTTGTCGCACGGCAACACAAAAAAACAAAAAATCAGGTTTTAACAGAAAAGTCAAAAGTCAGTTTTGAAACTTTGAGGGGACATCTTAATACACGGGTCCAATTCTCCTCTTTCTAATCTATATGTCTCTTCTCTTTGATCGATGATGTATCCTCCTAAGGTTCGATATGCCCTTAATGTTCAAAGTATATTGTTAGTGTAAATCAAGCACATAAGAATCTATTATTCATATTCATATTAAAGAAACATAACAACTTATAAGGCTCAATAATTGCTGCAAGCATCATTATTGCATATTTGTATAATACATACATACATACATATATATAATGTATATATATATATATATATATATATATATATATATATATATATTATGTTTTCCTAATAATCATTCTTGCATGAATATATATATTAATAATTACACTTAATTTTACTTCCCTGATTATATTCTTGTCAATGATACTTATTCCAATATATGTATTCCATCTGCTGTAGTTTCCAGATTTCACTAAATGCAGATGTATTTCTGATTCATCCCTTTTTATTCGATTTCTTTATATTTTCTGTTCTCATTCAGATTTCTAATTCCTTTTTCCCTCAATTCCTGCCCTCTACAGATTGACTCCACTCTTCTATATATATCTCTCAAGGTGGGTCACACCCCTATGAAATCAATGCATCCTCTTACAAGGGATGCACTCCTCTCTACTAAGCGCTGCCTCTTGACTGAGTTAATTACTGTATTATTTAACTGCTATTAATCGCTGCAAATAATCAATGTCTTCCTAAAGATCATCAACGCTGCTCAAGGGAGCATGGTCGCTGCCACTAAACATTCCCAATCAATGCTATTTGCCCACATAAAGGATATTAATTACTACATATTAATTTAGACTTTGGTCTTATACCACATACGATTGCCTACATGGATACTAATGTTGCTGCTGCTTATATTTAATATAAATATTTTATATGTTTTAACATATTTATTTTTATATTAGTTTTATATGTATATTTTATATTTTTATATTATAATAATTATAATAATATTAACTTGTTAATATTTATTTTTATATTTTTAATATTTTTATTGTTATTTATTTTATTTATTAGTTTATTTGCATTTCAAATTTCGGGGGCATGACAATGCGTCTATCACCAATCACAATTATTAGTTGTTTGTAGTTGGATGTGTTTGTCCCCAATCACATTTGTTGACTAATAGTGATTGGAAGTGTTTGTTCCCAATCACAAAAGTTGGTAATTATGAATGGATGTGTGTGTCCCCAATTTTGATTGTTGTGAGAAAAAGTGTGTCCCCAATCATGATTGTTGTGAGAAAATGTGTGTCCTTGTTCATAACTTTGATGTTGGACAGATTTGTTTGTTCCTATCCTTGGATAATGTTTAGAAGCATAGTCAAGCGAGTTCCACTATTGCTTGTCATGAGTAGATGTGTATGTCACTACTCTTACCTTATATTTTTATAACTACTAAGCATGGTCATTAAGTATTGTCGATTCACTTATCCCCATTTAGAGAATGATGTAACATGGGGGGTATGTTATTCACTTATCCCCATTTAGAGAATGATGTAACATGGGGGGTATGTTAGGAATATTAAATCATTTGTTAGGTTTGTTAGTACATTTATTATGCTTTGTAGAATACAATGTGTAGGTTAACATACGAGTGTTTATAGGGATTTGAGTTGTTACAAGTTAGAACAACTCATCTATCTAAAGAGAGTTGTTAGAGGAGGTTTCCTATAAAATAGGATATGAGAATCCTATAAATATGTAATAGCTTATTTGTGTATAAGAATTTTGCAGGCTTCTATTGACTCTACCTAAATTTCTGATATTTTGCTCCTCACATGTCAAAAACTACAAAAAGAATGGGTTAGATTGTAAGGACCATTTTGCAATGCTCTCATAGCAAGGAGAAGTTCTTATAGTGAGTGACTTCAATGCAAGGACAGTGAATGGGAAAATTGGCATTTTATGCAACAAGGAGGATAACAATCCTCTATGGCCTATGGAAGAGGAAAATTCAGCAATGGTCAAGGTGTTCAGTGGATAACGGAGATATCCATCATTTTTGTGAAGAATTACTTGTTGTTTGTAGCATTTTTTATTTGATTATTTGTAACAGTATGAGCAGATGGAAGAATTCTAGAATTATACATGCAAGACCTATAATGGAGCAAGCGTTGTTGATTATGATATTTTTTCGCAAAGCTTGATTGGCAAGATAATAAAGGTTGTGATTGAAGAACTCCTCGATGATTTAAAATCAGATCATGGCCCAATGCAACTTTTGCTATCTTGGTCAAAAGAAAATTGCACTACTTTCAAGAAAACTTGCAATTAATGCAAAATGAAATAAATAGATCGTATGGTCTAAAAAATAATGAGCTAAGAAACATAATTCAAGTGACTCTTGAGGGCTACAAAAGGGCAAAGAATAAGAAGAGAATAAGTCAGTTTCCGGCAAATGTGTGGTTTGATGAGGATTATAAAGCTGCAAGGAGAGCTATCAAGGATATAGGTAAAGAGAAGGAGAACACAAAGCTATACAAGAAAATTGTAAAAGTAAAATAATGGTGTTCATGGATACAAGGAGAGAAGAGCTGGTCTATCTAGGGAAGAATAACCCCAAAAAAAATTGGAGGGAGCTCCAATCAAGAAAAGAGTAAACGGATAATAAAAGCCACAAAAAGTGAGTATGCAAAGCAATTATATGAGCAAGAATCGGGTGTTGGAGTACCTTCCAAGATGTAAACAACAATGAAACTTTTCAATTTACAAGAGGTTAAAGAAGGTATCAAGAAATTGGGTGCAAGAAAGAATAGGGACATGGTTGAGCTACAGGCTGAATACCTAAAATGAGGGAGGAAAATCCTAGCCCCTCACATTGTAAAAATATTCAACAACATCATCCAACATGGGTTCCCAAAGGATTCGGTTACCAACTTGGCAATACCCCCCTTTAAAAGTGGGGATGCTAACAATCCTTCCAATTATTGGCCCATCATGATCAATCCTTTGTTTGTAAAGTTGTTTGGAGGTATGGTTGAGCACAAAATCAGCAAGTGGGTAGAAGAAAAGAGAGCAAAAGGGAAAGCAACTTTCAAACCAAAGCACTCAACAATTGATGATGGAATCACTTTGAGTCATATCATTAAAATAGTCTCAAATGAGAAAGAGGAAGCTTATTGTTGTTTTGTTGATTTCAAGAAGGTTTTCACCTAGACATAAGGTAAGATGTAGAATGAAAGATCTTGGTATTCCAGTGCATTTTAGAGCAATTGTCCATAAACTTTATGAAGAGGTTCAACTCCTCTTGTACATCGATGATCTTACTTTGATTGCCAGGTCTGCAAAAGGGTTGCAAAAGCATTTGTGTGCCCTTGAGCACTTTTGCAAAGAGGTAGGTATGCAAGTTAATACTAGCAAGACCAAGATCATGATCTTCTCTGATAGAAAGAAAAAGAATCAATTCAACTTTTATTTTGATGGAATTATCCTAGAGGAAGTAACAAAGTATAAAATATCTATCATTGAATAACTAGAGCAATATTGGATCATCCTAAAGCACATATGCTACCCAATTACTATCATTGGACAACTAAAGCACTATTACTATATACCATATACATAACTTCTCTCTACAAGCAAAACTTTCTCATGTTTTTTTCCTCATTGCTAACAAGAGCAATTGATAAAAACAAAAGCAATTCTTGCACTTCTTATAGGAGAGAACAAAACCCCAAAAAAGCAAAAAACTAGAAAATTTGCAATTAATTGGTATCTCAACTTATGTGTATTTGCTATTTTGCTCACTTATTGTAAAATAAGTTGGCTATTTTTTACTCTTTTGTTATCAACTAGCCTAATTCTCCTCTAGTCACCTATTTTTAGCTATATTATAAATATTAGGACTGTCCTCCGCCATGCCACATGTTAGGCTTACTTCTTTTGCCTTGTTTCCTAACCATGTCAAAGTACAATAAACACTAGACTAAACACTAATTTACTATTCCCTATTTTTTTGGTAGCAATTAACCTTGTTGTACCCATATGAAACTTCTGTATTGTGTCAAGTTTTAAATTAAAATCTATCATTCACCTTCCCCTAACATGTTTTGGAATCTTCCCTACTTCTCACCATCTTGTTGGTTCTTTTTCTAACTCACATGATCATAAAAATTTAGGGCACATTGCTGAAGATGTGCCTTTACAAAGGGTCCAATGTTGCTAGTTTGAAGGTGCACCCAAGAGATTAGACGCACACTACTATAAAGGAGGTGTGGTTTTTAAAGTTTCAAGACTGGTTCATGTGCACGTGTGCCTAAGCAATGGTGTCTACCTCATTAAAGAGCAATATTTTTTAAGGAAATTGAGTCCAATGAATAGGCGCACGCTTGGACAATGGAACACACCATTACAAAACATCTTTTTCTTTCAACTCCTATACAAAAAGCATATGTGGGATTTCTCACATGCACCAAAACAATCTCCACAAATTGAAATTCCCCTTTGTTTTGCTTAGGGGCATCAAATTGAATGAAGATGCATGAATCGTTTCCAAGCACATGGAAGATGAATTCAATATACAAGCATGTGTAGAAGTAGAAGTGTGGCCTTCTACACAAAGGTCAAAAATTAATTTTAAATATTTTTCATAGGCACATACTAAGAGACCAATCCACGCCTTAACAAAGACATGAGGAATATAAAAAGGAAAGTGTGTCAAGTTTGCCAATACGTGAGGAATGAAAGAGGCACGTATGAAAGTTGAAAACCAAACACAAGCACATGAGGAGAGTTTCAGGGATGCATCAGTGAAGTTGGAGTATTGTTGCACGGAGAACCTTTGGTGCACACCTTAACCAAAGACAAATTTTCAAAATTTCCAAAGTTGATTATAGGCATGCACCAACACATATCAAGATTTTTTTAAATATTTCTCACTCCAAAGAATTTGTGTGTGTCAAGGAGAACGACATGTCTAAGCAAAAGGATTTCTAGATTTGTGGCATCAAAACAAAGCAAAAAGGCGCACGAGGAAGTAAAAAAGCAGCATATACAAGTTAAAACATGCACTCATGAAGGAAGGATGAATTCTTCTAAATTCTAAAGAGCCAATAATTAGGCACATGCCTATACAAAGCACATGTTTTTCAAAAAATTCCAATAAAGACTACAAGCATGTGCATGTGAGGAGAGGCACACTTCTCTAAAGAAATGAAAATATTGAAGAAACTAAATCCAATGTTCCAATACTTGCCAATAAGAACAAGTCTTGAGTTACATTTCCATTGTCTAATACAAAGAAAACCATTCATTCAACCATTTTCCAATCCGTGTACAAGTACACATTAAGGAATTGAAATAACCCCCGTATTTTTTAAAAAAAAATTTAGCAAACAACAATGCACTCATTAAGGTTAGCTCCAAAATATAACTAGCTTGAAAGGAACCCTTCACTTTCTGATCACCAAGATCCCGATATGGGCGAGGTGAGAGCATACAGATGAGGGAATCGTTAGATATAACTGGAAATGAAATTACAAAGCTACAAGCGGCTTTCCAACCATTTTGAAAGTTAATGCTGGAAATGTAAATGTAGGCAGATAACCAAGCATGAAAGCTCTACCACTTATTCAGTGGGAGAGATTATTACAATTATTAAATTAAACCCTCAACCGCTTATTCAGCAGGAGTAAAGCAAACGGAAATATAAATAACTTGACCACTTATTCAGCGGGAGAATAACATATAAAATAAAGAAAGTGCAGAAACATAAAAGGCTGATCAGTACTACTGAATCAGCATTACAAAATATAGCTTTAGTTGCAAATGAAAGGAGATATACATAGCAATAGATCATCAACAAGTTAGGCAATCATCTCCAATATTAAATACATGAATACCAACTGAAAATATGAGATTAACTGGATATTATCAGGTCTGATATAAAATAACAGCGTTCAGAAATTCAAACCAGCAAGTCCAAAATTCACCAAAATGATTATATCTCTCTCCAAACACCTCTGATGAAGATGAAGCTAAATGCAAATGGAATCTAGGAGCTGGGCAATCAAAAACCAATAGAGAAACCATGTCAAATATCTCTGATTTATTTATGCACGCTTCCCAAAGAAGCTACAGTGAAAACCCCAATCTCCAAAGAGGGGCGACCAGCTCTAGAAATTCAAAGACACCTTCAAAAATTATGAAACCTTGTGCAAAGGGGCGCCCAAGCAAGGGAAGATCATAGAGCCAATACCCAGAACGATAGAAAAATCGCCCAAGGAGTTACAAATGAAAACAAGCTATAGCCATGCTCGAACCAGCAACTCCAAAACAGAAATTTCAACTAAAACAATCAACCATGAAGCTCAATCTGCAACCTCTAGATGAAGAAGTAGTCACAATCAGCTAGGTGTTATCTTTCAAACACGAAACCGATATTAGCTAGGACGTATGTGTTCCTCAAAGCAAGAGGTCTGAAAACATTTCAGCAGCACTTTGTTATTATAATTAATGGATCCAAAAGAATAAGTAAAGCCTTTCTTAAATAGATTTCTGAGGTGACCTTTCAAATTCCATCTCTTCCCTCCAAAAGGCATGCCCAAGGCATATTTTGAAATATTTGATTTTTAAATAAACTCTATTCTCCTTGTTCTAGGCGTCCAACATCACCTTGGTAAATGATAACATTTTAAAATATTTAACTCCTCCATAAAGTGGCATCCAAATCCAAGGCCACATTTTAAAACAACCTTAAGTCATTCCTCTAGGCCATGGGGCCCAAAAAGACATTAAAATATTGAAATGACTTAAATTAATCAATTTACCATATTGAGCCTCAAAATGTTGAAGGCCTAGGTTATTGCCGGTATTGGCGTGGTGTGATGGTTTATATGTGGCATTGTTGTTCCTGCCACCAAGGTTCAAACCCCATTGGGGTGTTATTGTTGAATGGTTGTATCCGGTTCATAGCTCCGGTCAAAAGCGTTTACCCCTTGAATAAAAAAAAAAAATGTTGAAGGCCAAATATACCCAAACTACTTTGCCCGAAATGGAAACTGCATTGGACTGCTAAACTACTACCAATTGGAGCACTCCCAAAAGTAGAACTTACTAAAAATAGCATATTGCTGAAAATAGTAAGTTGTTTCAAACTCATTTTAACCATATTCCGAGCAGCCATCGAAACTTACTAAAAATAGTAAGTCCGGAAAAGTCCTCAAATGCAAACGCATGTCACACCATTCTGAAGCTCTCTAAAAACCCAGAAAGACCCAGAAACCACTCTGCAAAACAATTGCATGCAATCCCCTGAAAACACCAAAAACCTCCAAACAGCTAGAAACCCTAATTTCACTTCCAACAAGCCTACAAGCATCTAGAATAGGCTGATGGGCAACTGCACTGACTACTATTGAGAAGGGGACATTACAGGAACAAAGATGACCTTGTACAAAGCAATCAAATTTCAAATGCGTGAGGAAATGTAGAACTGTGTGCATATTAAAGCGATTCAAAACATTAAGGTATATTTTCAAGGTTTTGCAAAGGATTGGCCATGATCAAAGGAAAATATGTAGAATCATCAAAGTCATTTAGAGTCACCTATCCATAAGTCTATTATTAGGCCGCACTAAAAATTGCTTATCATTTTTAAAGAGGAGCATATTCTAGAATTTGTTATTTGTAGTTGGAACTATTTATAACTCGTGCTATTTCTAGCAGCCTCTACTTTTAGCACAAAGAGCCCCTGCTAGTGTTAGCCTTGTGCTTTAGCATTTGTTATTTATAGCCTAAACTCATATTTCTTTAAATTTTTTGTAATGCGAGAGACATGAGCATTTAAATCATAGTTTGTAATAAATTCAATCTATGGCTTAATTGGAGGTTGCATGGTTTTAATTTTTGTATTAGAGAATAAAATTTTGTACTAAAAATTGCATTTTATACAATCAATTATTCTTAAGAGTAGAAATGGAAATTAGCTTTTTATTTATTTTCATACAATAACCTTGTAAAGAATATACATGTCTTTTTACACTTAGTTTAACCAATGGTAATGTAATGTCCCCATTTTGGCCATACGCTCTTCTTTGACTGATAGCCTATTTCTGGAAATCCGTAGGTTGATCAGAAGTGAAATTAGGGTTTCCTTGCTTGGAGATTTGTGGCATTTCTAGGTATTTACTATTTTTAGTAAATACTAATTTTGGCAGTGATTCAGTTGTCAGCCTTCATTAAGTCATTTTCAGTTGGAGCAGTTGCTTGGGTTTGATTTTGGCTTTAAAAAGCATTATTTTGGTGAAATAATATATTTTAAGGCATTAATGTTTTAATTTCAAGTTGACCCCTTGGCCTAGTTCATTAACTTTAAGTTGTTCTTAAAAGGTGGTCATGAAGGGGGACACCATCATGGAGGATAAATTTAATATTTAAAGTCTTTTAATGCCTTGGGAAATAAAGTGGACACCTTTTTGAAGGAGTTATTATTTTAAAATAAAGATTTTATATTGCCTTGTAAAGTGGATGCCTTTTTGAGAAGCTGAATGGTTTCTTGGAATTTGAAGAGTCTCTGTGGCTGTTGGCATCTTTTCTTGAGGGATTGAAGAGTCTTCTACTCTTCTATAAAATGAAGGCATTGTTCTAGCATTGGTATCCATGAAAATTATGCTAAAGTTATGCTGTCGAAATGACAACTGATATATTGCTTCGAGGATGTCTACCTCGTAGCCACTATCCAATTTTGTGTTTGAAATACAACACCTAGTTGGTACTTTGCTGCTTCTCATCCAGACTAGCAAATTTGTGCTTATAGTTGAAGTTTTGAAGAATTTTCCAGATTTTGAAGTTGCTGATGTTCTACAGCTGAAAGTGAATTCTGTTAGCAGCTCTTGGAATAAAATTAAATTGATTCTGGGTACTTTTGCATTGTATTTGTCTGGCAAGGGCGCCCCTTTTCTCCAAGTTTTGGATTTTAATTTGAAGTCTACAATTTTTAAAGCTAAAATCGCCCCTTCTCAAGGCCGTACAATTTCAGTTTGCATTGGGAATTGTGTCAGAAAATAAAGGACGTGATTTGCTGCTATTTCTTTCTCTTGGTTTGGTTGCCTACCTTCTAGGAATCCATTGCATTCAGTTTCAGTCAATTTGGAGGCGAAATGAGTGAGTTATGAGTATTTTACTGATTTCCAGTTTGCTGATATGAATTTCCAGAACACAGAATTTTACATCAGATTTATAAGTTTTCAGTTTTAATCATATTTCTGTCATTGGAAAGCAAAGAACATTATTGGAATTCATTCTTATCTTCTTATCTCATTTCTCTATCATTGTAATTCATGTTTTTGCAGTCTTTTGAATTGTAAGGTTCTGATTAGTAGTACTAATCTAACCCATTATTATTGCTGCAATTACTTGATTAAATTCTCATTAAATTACCCCTGGATGGTTTACCGCCAGTGAGAATAATCTGATTTGTAACATTCTTATACCCACTATCATAGTGGAGAATCCCCACAACCCTGTGGATGCCCGCCGCAGCGGATGAATTGTTTTAAATGTAATCTTTTTCCCCCCACTGTTTGGTGGTAGTGTGGAAATGTTCTTCATGGCTGGTTATCCGCCTATCAATTTCTAATTTCATAATTCAACACTCCGTCATATGTTAGCACCTCGCCCTCAGTGGGATCTTGATTGCACATTCTTGACGTTGAGTAGTTTTCATTCCAAGTTCAGTTTTCAGTTTGATGCTAACGCTAATCCAGTTATCTATCTCTGGTTATGTTGTGTAATTCTTTCGAAAAAAATTGGTTAGCATATTTCAGGTAATTCTCACACTTGCATTTTGTTGAAGTTGTTACTCAACAAGTATTTAGTGTTATTGTTATCCAAAATTTTTTATTGACTCAATAACATTTATTATGCCTATCTTGCTTATAAATGTCTTATTATCTATGCTAAAGGTTAAATTGTTTAGGTGAATTTGCAAGCTTTGTATTGCAAATGAGTTCAAAGTTGTAGATTGTGGATTTGTACTGAGTTCTACATTTAATTTAATCATAACACTCATGTTTATGTATTAGCATATTCAACTCTGTGTGTTCTTACCATGTTCAATCTCTATTTTTTATTGAAAAACGTAAGCATGTAGTCGTAGGATTTATTTTAAGTCAAAAAGCTTAAAATCCTTCGCCCAATGTTGAAAGAGCAACTTAGCCATTTATGCTAGGCAAAACCAAATAAATAAATATTTACATTATATTCAACACGAACATGAACCATCCCAAAAGTGATCGTAAATACTAAAGATTATAAATTGCAAGTACATATTGTCCAATTTTAGGTTAGTTTTTTAATTTACAAGGAACACCCCCTTATAATTTGAAGAGCAGTTTTATCGCACATCTATTCCATTTTGTGTTGCACTAAAAATAGAGAATTGAAATGCTAACAAACCTAAGCCATAATATTTCTCATCACAATACTAAAAATCTGATATTTAGATTTCTTACTTGCAAAAATAAGATTCGAAGCCTGATCACCAACAATTAAAACAATGTCAAGGCCTACTTCAATTCACCTAAGATTTGGATTTCCAATAGTTAACTTGACATTAATCATATAACAATCTTTGGAGATGATTCCTTTCATGGAAAAAAGATTGAAAACCCTTTTTTGGCTGAACACTAGTTAATCTAAAATAATTCATGCAAAGAGACTTTAGAGTAATTGCAAATAATTTGCCACAAAATTTCCAAGACTAAATGGTGAGTTACATATAAAATATGAACTCGTTGTCAAATATGGACTAAAAGCCAAACCCTTATAAATAGAAGACGCAAACCAGCAACATAAGAACCACGTCAAGCTTCCACATAAGATCCAAAAGGATTTAGTCTATATAATTTAATAATTGGAATCTGACAAATCTCTTGCAAAAACAAGACAGAACAATTACTACAGAAAACTATAATTTTAACTTTTAAGTACCTGTTCATAAGAACATGCAGACCTGATTTAAATGTGGCACAAGTAATTTTAGCATTAATATAGAAGACATCAATGCATTATTAGTTGATTTCTAAGCATAAAGATTAAGCTTTTGAGGCAGGAATTAAATACCAATAGCATGGGACAAGGATGTGAGAACTGCTGCTGGAGATGCTAATGGACCAAATGTGATAACAGGATAGAATGATGGAGCCGAAAATTTAATGGTTGAGTCCTTTCGCAAATCCACCTAACCAACAAGATAAAGCTGAATAAGAAGAACGGCATTCATAAGTCCTTCAAGACTATAATCAATTACAACCTCATGCTTGCAGCCTGAAAATGGTGAAATGCATTCTATTCTACTTTTTCCCTGAAATATTGGTTCCTCCACCACATAAGTCCTGGAAAGAACATAGGAAAAGACAAAATGCAATCTGCTTTATAGAAGATCCACCTCACACCGCCTTGTAGTGTCAGCAAGGATTCCATAAGATTCCCCACTTGGAAAAACAGCCAAAACCCATGGATGAGACTGATATAGAGATGTCGTACTAACACCATAACCCCAAGCATCAGTGTTCCATGTAAATACCTATAATAAAGAAAAGGGAAGACAATATTAAGTTATGAACCTGCAAGAGAAACACTATATCAAGTATCAACCAAGTATATCAAAAATAATTCTTCAAAATTCACAAAGCTAAAATTGAGAGAATAGATAATAAAATGAC
>VDFB02392129.1:0-25834 GCA_007258455.2 Sequoia sempervirens | reverse complement strand
TTGTTCAAGGTTCTTGATCTTGGAGGACTTGCACTTGGCTTCACGTTTTTGGTGACAAATTTAGCTCAATAGGCACTTCCTCCATTGCTTGAGTCTTAAGTGAGATATCAATTTTAAGAACTTCTCTCTTTGTGCAACCATCTTGTTCTATAATATATTGGCCAATTCTACTAGGAAGTCATTTGTGATTCAGCCTATTGGGTAGGGCTTGTTTGGAATAAAACAAAATAAGGCCTCAATTATAAGCTATTTGTTAGTTGTATAACAAAGAAGATTGGTAAATATTCGATATATTAAACAAAGGAGACGAAGGCTCCTTAAATAGATTTACAAAGACGATGTTTCTAAATGAAACAATCGTTAACATAAGATGAAATTAGAAACTATCTAACCTAACTAAGATGTCCATTAAAGAAACATTACATTATTTAATACCCTCGCTTAATGGTCATCGTTCTAACTACCCACAGAAACAAAGAAGGCTGCCCCCTTCTCTTCAGAAAGTTCTGCAACATGAGCCTACCACTGACCCTCCCAAAATTTGCATAACTTTTGGATATAACCAAAAATCATCACAAATCGTCCAACCTCATGTTGGGTAACAAAGTTGTCCCTCCCTATAGCTAGAGACACCAAAAACAACTCCACAAACTGAAACCACGATTTTGAGGAAAAATCAGCAAACAATCCACTACTTTAGAAAAACAGCCACAAACTTTTGCAGATGAGCATGATGCCCCAAAACAAACTGCAAGAAACCAAACACGATTTTTGAGGAGAAAATTTGATCAAAACGAGACACGATTTTTAAGGAGAAAAATCAATCAAAACCCACAGACATTTTTTTAGGAAAAAATCATGAAAACCCAGACACTGAAACATGGATCAGCATACAAAACTTTGTTTTTGAGGAAAAACGGTAAAACCCTTGTACAAAACGATTTTTGGGATAAAATCGCACAAAACCCAGATATAATTTTTGAGGAAAAATTATAAAAACCCAATAGAATTTTTTAAGGAAAAAAATTATTAAAACCCAGCACTATTTTTTTATGGCGAAAAATTAGAAAAAACATCACTAATTTTTTAAGGCGAGAAATTAGAATACCCAGAAATAATTTTTCTGGAAAAATTTACTAAAACCCATAAAAACCAGAAGAAAACCCACAAAAATGTGGGTTGCAAAAGCTCCAAAAACCGACCGTTGCAGGCCAATCGTCACGCAGTAAAACCAACAGAAATCATCGCGCGGGAGAAACAGAAAACCAGGAAAAAAAAACGCGTCCAAAAATAGACACAAATCGAGTCTAGGAATACAGAGGTCACGCTCCAAAAAAGAGCAGAGAAAACACGGTTCCAAGTTGCGTGTCACACAGAACGCATCACACAGAGAAATCGTGCCCAGAAAAATGACAAAATCTATGCTCAGGAAAAATTCATCCAGAAAATTGCGCGCCAAAACAAATGTAGGTCGTGTTTTGAAGTTGCCTAGAAACCCTCACACAACACAAAAAAACGCGAAAAGAACCAATTTCATGGCAGGAAGAGGCCCTCAAAATGCAGAAGAATACCCACGAAAATGCACTGGAAAAACAAAATGATTTTGAGAAACCCACAAATCTTCAAACAAAATCCGCCCAAAAATGAAACATGGGCACAAGCAAACAAAATTGCGATCTGCTGCAACAGACGCGGAAAAACCTCCACGATGTGGACACGAAATCACTGAGAAAGGTGTCCAGAAACAAAAAAAAAACGACCAAAAACTTCAAGAAAATTTTTCCAAGTAAACCACAAACTTCGAAAATTTCTAGAAATAAATTCCAAGTAGGAAGAGGCTTCGAATTTTTGTTAAAAAATTCGCCAAATTTTATGAAATCCCATCGACCCGCTCTGATAGCATATAACAAAGAAGATTGGTAAATATTCGATATATTAAACAAAGGAGACGAAGGCTCCTTAAATAGATTTACAAAAATGATGTTTCTAAATGAAACAATCGTTAACAAAAGACGAAATTAGAAACTATCTAACCTAACTAAGATGACCATTAAAGAAACATTACATTATTTAATAAGTTGCAATGGCAGAAGTATAAGATTGAGGGATTTCTAATGGCTTCCCCCCTGTGGACAAAGATCTGAATAACCTCTTTCCATCCAAAATTTATTTTCTTTCCGTTTCTTTTCCCTTGCCTTTGATTGTTGTGCTCTTGGTAGCCCTTTTCTACAGTGACTCTATGTGGGTTTTGTTTTTCTTTTTATGATTCATCTTTAGAAGAAATCTCAGATGATATCAAGCCTCTTATAGCTTTTTGCTTTTGTCTAACTAGTGGTTTTTCTTGTTTCTTCTTCTCACTTGAGCTCATCTATAAGAAAGTTATAGTTGTTTCTGCCATAATTGGTTCTTGCAGTGGAGGATTCCACTTGAAGATCCTATTCTCTTTGACCTTCTTCACATCTATTCTTCCCCTTTCTTTGTTTCTCGGCATGTTCATCCTCTGACTTTCTCCCAAACCCATCTTGATCTTAGTAATAGGTTCTATTACTCTCTTGTTATCACCTTTTGCCATAAAAATTTTAATTCATTTAATGTTGGCAACATACAAGAGATTGTATAGTACCACACATGTAATTTGGGTCATTTCTAGACCCATATATCCATTATATACCACTTAAATAGCCTTAGATACACCATAATACGCCTAAATAAGCTATAAAAGGGATAAATATCATTAAGGAAAGGTAAATTTGTGGGAAGAAGATAACTAAGAGTTATTATGAAAGGATATTAAGGATAAGGCATCATGAAAAGGCATTAAGAGGCTATATAAGGAAGGGAAAAGTAGGAGATAAGAGCATGAATCTTATGAATTGTATGTGTGCAAGAATAAACGTAAAAGATATAAGAGAGATCTAAGGAAAGAATCAGGAAAATGATAATGTGAGAATATGCATGAGGAATGAATTATAAGACATTGTATAAAATATTGAATGACATTGAAATATATTAAAATCTGATCTTATGTATATTGGTGTATATATGTGTGTATATAATTTCATTAATTTGGTTTGTACTTATTGCATATCTAAGTTCAACCTTTTTAGTACATCTCACCAGGATTTATTGTATAAAACATAATATAAAACCTTGGACTCCGCTCTAGGTTTTTCTTTCAACATTTGGTTCTATTATAGGACCCCGATGATCATTGCATAAGGAGGGAGATCATACCAAAGGAATTGGTGGCAACTAAAACTAAGAAGTGAAATTTTTGGAATTTTTTTTACTTATACATGGTGAAAAGGAATAAAATGAATGGGGGGTTTAGGATGAATAAGGTAGAGGAGATAATTAGAAATAGAGAATAAAATTAGAGGAAGAAAAAAAAGTGGGAGAAGTAATAAGGTAGTTAGCAAAAATAACAGGAAATCACTTGGTAGAATCATTGAGGCCATAGTACAAGGAACCATAGAAGATGAAGTAAGTGTTTGAGAATATGAGAGAGAGAGAGAGAGAGAGAGAGAGAGGAAGATGACCCAAAGGCTAAGGGTGTTTGAGCAAGGATAGCCAACACCAAGCGATTTGAGGATGAAGCAGGTAGATAAAATTCAAGGTCCTTGGAGTTGATGGATTAGGAGGAAACTAAGAAGAAACCTAAGGAGAGGCAACACCTTATTTATTGAAGGTGTGAATTTGTGATATGGAAAGTGGAGAGAGAAATAGAAGTGAGGGATAAAGTTAGATAAAGGGTAAAGTAGTAATGTAGTTAATTAGGATTAGAAGAGAATATAGAAATACCAAAGGATGTGACACCCCACATCAAGAGACATGATAAGGAGATGATCCCTCTAACCAAATGCCATTTCCTATGTAGCTTATATTAAAGAAGACAAAGAAGATGACATTGATAAACAATTGAGAAGATAAGGAAAAAGAAAGGAACATAGAATATGGAAAATAGTAGTGTCAATATTAAAACCACTGATGAGATAAGAGTGGAGAAAACTTATGAAAAAAAATCAAAATCTTTGTATGGTGTAGTTGTAAGAACTATCTCAAATATGTTAGAATTAGGGATGTTGATTTTGGAAATATCGTTGTTGTTGATGTCAAAGGCTGACCCATGTCTAGTGTCCTGTTGAAGGGGTGTTAAATAAAAAAAAACTAATATCAAAATTGGGATGACCCCCTCTCGGTGCCACCCCAAACTTGGGGTTATGTAATTAAAATTAAATAAAAATTTTGAGGGCCTTCCAAAATCGGACAACCCCCCTAGAGCGGTGTGCCCAACTTTGGGCAAAGGAAATAAAATATTTAAAGTTTATGTCTTGCTGGCCGACCCATATGAAGAGGTGCTTATAAATGAAGGGTTGCCATTTCTTGGAAAGTATGTGTCTTTTCTAAGTGGTCACCCTCCTTGGAAGAGATATAATAAGGGATTCTTAACGAATATCTTTCTATATATCAGCAGACTTGAAGAATATATTTGTGGCAGATCTTGTGAAGAAATTATAGCAGATCGAAGAGGATTGTAGCAAATTTGTAGAGAGATCTAAGAGCATAAATATAGCAGATTTACGAGTGGAAGTATGGCAGATTTGTGAGCAAATGTTAGGGAAGATCTAAGAAGTTGCAAGTAAAATTGTTATATTACTTTGTGCAGGTTGGAGCCTCCTATTTGAGGAAATTGAGAGGTTGGAGCCTCTCATTAGAAGAGATTGGTGTCTTTTGCTGGGTTGGTGCTTAGTGATGGGGAATGGAGTCTCCAGTGGGTTGGTGCCTACGAATTTTGTAAGAAGACTAATACAAGCAAGATTTTGTCGTGGTATTCTCTTGTAAGGGTTTCCACGTAAAATTGTGTCTCTTGTGCATGTTCTTAATTGCTACATCTTGCATGAATCGTATTGCTATGGATAATTAAGGTTTGAAGTAATATTGCTAGGTTTGATTGAGTTGAGAAGAAGTAAAGTTTTGATCTATACTAGTTCACCCCCCCTCGCGGTATTATAAGTGTGTTTCATCAGTTGATAAGTTTCTAAAGAAGATGAAGGAAGAATCCTATGAGGAGATTAGGATGGCAGCCCTAGATGTTACTTTGACAAGGAATGCAACAAGACAGTGGAAAACCCATATACAAAACATCCTCACATGAAGAAATCTGGAGATTGCGATTCAATGTAGATTTGTAAGGAAGAAATGGCTAATGCACAAGATGCTTATTTATACAGGAATTCCAATCCACATAAACAAATTAGTATGGGTCCTCTTCTTTCATTGGAATTTAGAATCACTACCCCATTCTTGGTATATATATCAAGACCAAAAAGGAGAAACAAAGGACTAAGAGAAGCTAAGAGAAATTTTTGTTAGATTTTTTAACTTTTGTGATCAAGCTAAGAAGACACATCATGTACAAAGAAGGATCCACCCTCTTGTCAAATTCACATCTGAAAAGGCACAAAGGTAATTTAAGAGGATATAAAATAGAATATAAAACCTTGGACTCTAGTCTAGGTTTTTCTATCAACACTTCTAGCACCAAATTACTTTGTTGACCAACAATCATGAATTGTGTTGGATCAATAATGGTCTTCACACTCTTCCCTCTTGCTTTTTTGTTTGGTTTAGTGCTATCATTTTGCAGGCATGATTAGTGACTATCCTGACCATTCTTAGCCATTTTACAACCTACGGCTCATGATTTATATCCATTCTCATAGCCCAAACTGTCTTGAAAATATCTCCTCCCACCAAACCTAGACTTTGTCTATTGCAAATACCATGTTCTACCCATATTCCCAACCTCCAATCCCCTAGCGCTAGTGTGCTCTTGGATAGGATCCACCCTCTTGTCAAATTCCCATCTGAAAAGGCACAAAGGTAATTCAAGAGGATATAAAATAGAATATAAAACCTTGGACTCTAGTCTAGGTTTTTCTATCAACACTTCTAGCACCAAATTACTTTGTTGACCAACAATCATGAATTGTGTTGGATCAATAATGGTCTTCACACTCTTCCCTCTTGCTTTTTTGTTTGGTTTAGTGCTATCATTTTGCAGGCATGATTAGTGACTATCTTGACCATTCTTAGCCATTTTACAACCTACGGCTCATGATTTTTATCCATTCTCATAGCCCAAACTATCTTGAAAATATCTCCTCCCACCAAACCTAGACTTTGTCTATTGCAAATACCATGTTCTACCCATATTCCCAACCTCCAATCCCCTAGCGCTAGTGTGCTCTTGGATAGGAGCAAGCACGCTCGTATCCCCCTCAATTCAAAATCATGTTTTCTTGCCTCTCACCTAACTCAAAATCCTAGATCATCCCAATGACTAGAAATGGATAGGAAATGCATCAAATGTTTATAAATGGGATTCTTAAAGAAAAATTAACCAAGAATCTAGGGTATGGGAAGGGACACTTGCACATTAAATCACACACCCTTCATTAAAAATTCCTCTTGATGCATTCACCATCATTGAACACAAGCACTTAGTTCACATACCCCAAGCTTCAAAATCAATTGTTGAATCAGCCCTAGGATCTAACTAAGGAGAAGACGTTGTGCACAAAGGACACTAGTGCCTATGTACAAGACACTGACACACCAAAGAACAAGAGTGCAGGACCTCATCATGAACACATGAAGCAAGACACAAACCTCCAAAGTCTATCTATAGATATTTTAGACCTCCAATCAGCTTTTCAAATGTCTTCAACCTTCAGGAGCCACTTAAATAGACATACTCTCTCTAACCCTTTGCTATTTCATTTTCTAGTTCTAGTGCAACCTCAATTTAGTAATTTTTTGTATCTAAAATAAAATGCAAAATGGTTGTATTGTTGCTATTGCATTAACTTTTAGATAAACAAAGAAAATTATATTGTGGTTACAAGTAGATACACACCAAGATTAGTTATTTCTTTCAAAAGACTTATTCTCCTCTCAAGCATCTTGTTTGTAGTGCAATGTTCCATTATTCCTTTTAGGTTCCTTCTTGTCAACATATATAACTTTTCTTGCTCCTTCGATAACTTAAGGGTTCCAATTGAAAACACTTTAACAAAAAACAAACAACCACCTCACCTTCCGACATCCCCTCTTCAAATGAACTTTGATCGAGCCGACTGACCTTTATTCGACGATCGCGCGCTCGGATTCGATAAAAAGCGGACGATCTTATCCGCATCCGATCCGACCCCGGACGAAATGATGATTGATTTAACGACGACGTTCCAGTTTGTAAACTCATCTTCCCTCTTCTATTTACATTCCTTCATTTTTGTTTAACACATAAAACGCTCTCTCTCTCTCTCTCTTCCAACTTCATAGTGTTCTGCTCTTCTTTACATTCCATTTTATCTTCTCTTTGCACCTCTCTACATTCTTCCATGTAATGTCCCCATTTTTGGGTTCTCTTGCATTGCAATTGGTTCTAACCTTCTAAGTGTGTGTCATCCTTATCAGTGGGGTTATTTGATGTTACCAATGAGCTCAAATGATCTAGGGGACACAGATGGCACTTTTTGAAGTTATTTTCGACTTCTAGTGTGCTTTCCAAGATTCTTTTAGAGAGCACCTATTTATAGTAAGTCACCTGGTCGGGTCCAATTCTCATTATTCATCATCGGTATCACTCAAGTGCAATCAATTTTCGATTCCAATACTTTTCGACAATTTCCGCAACTCAGATGTATTAATGAGTTATAATTTAATTATTTTTACTAAGGTTGCTAATTTTATTAAATTAGTTTAATCGGCACCTTAGTATAATAGCTCGTTGGAAAGAGGATGAAAGGTTATAAATGTTGGATGCTAATATAGTGGTTTTATGTGTCGAAACGTTTAAATAATAAAATAAATCATTTTTTGGAGTAATAAGGTTTATTTAATTTATAAAGTGATTTTATATTATGTTCTCCAAAAAGCTTCCGAAAATGTTCTAAAAGGAGTTTTGTGAGTTCATTTGCACGATGCTTATTTTTATTTCTCTCTATTGTGGATTTGAAGCTTCTTGTGGAGCAAAACCGTAGGATGAAAACCCTAAGAGCAATTAGTTTCGGTGGTGCAATATCTTCCCTAGCTGATTGGGGGTCGAATCACACAGATTTCACACTTGGATTTATTGTTTGGAGGTTTCAAAATTTATGAAGTCTTGTAACAAGACAAGTTCTAAGTTTTGGAGTGAAAATGTTGAAGATTTTAGTATGTTTGAGGCCTGCTACAGTGATTTGTGTACTTTGCTACCGTGATTTCGTACATTCTACAGTGATTTCTGTACCATTTGCAAAGGCTTTAGCAGTGAAATGGGAGTGGACAGCAGCAAAGAGTTTAACATTTCAGTCATTGTTATTCAGAGAATAAGTTGCAGGAATGTCATTGATTTCAGTGTATATTTCTAGGGTTTCAAGGACAACACCACACTGGGACGGTTTGGAGGCACATTTAAGGCTGCAATCACTGTGATAAGCATATTTCAAAAGCTACAGAAACAATTAATGCTCATACATGCTTGGGTCACGAGGGTTTGCAACTACAGTCCTTGTAATCAATATTATTGAATGAAAATAATCTACAGCAAATTCCTTACGAGCAGATGGAGGTTAGAAATAATTTTATTTCTGATTTGAACATTGTGAATGATAATTTATGATTCCTTATCTGATCTGAGCGTAAATTGATGTTCTGGTACAAGGATTTGAAAGTATGTCCCTGCTGAAATAATTTCTGAGTTATAATATAAGGGTATATTATTTCTTATTGTGATATTGTGAAAAATATTGGTGAAATACACATAAATATAGTCTCCTACCAACTGTTTGACAAAATGTCCCTATGTTATCATTGAGCGTTGTCATGAATTCGTGAGGGATTCATGATTTAAATTTAAAGTAGCAGCTGTTCTAAACCATTGCATTCAGAAATATTCTATGATAAGTCATATGTAAAGTGTTTGATGGAATGTCTGCAAGCTAAAACCAGCAATATTCCAAGTTTGGTCAAAAATACTTGGTAAGGGTTTTTACTTTTTACATACTACCCACAACACCCTCTTCTTCACCTCGTGCTAGTCATGGTCTCCTCTCCTTTCTTCCTCATCTCTCCATTTCCTTCACTCAATTCATCCATCCATTCAACCCCTTAGTACCCTTCTCTTTTGACTATGCTCAAGCCTTCACTTCCTTTTCAACATTTGACTTAAAATACAATTTAGGATTTCCTTATCCTTGAACCTACAACCCACGAAGTACTCTCCAAATTCTCCTCCTTCTCGCTCATCCTTCACTTTCTAACACTAGTGTTCCACCATTCACCTCCCATTCCTACATCCTCCTCCACCCACACACCCTTCTTGTTACATTCACTTTGATTAGACATCTCCCTTCCTACTCATATCCCACCTACACTTCTATCTGCATTGCCATGATACCTTACTTCCTATTTCCCTTCTTTCATTATCATTTCCATTTCCTACTATTCCCTATTCCCTTTAGAACCCTCCTCCATACACATCCACCCCTCTTGTTATACACACCTTAGTTCTAAATATTTCTATCCTTCCTTCCATATTTCCACCACCTCTTTTTGTTCTTCACCCCTCTATTCATCTCTTCTTTGCATTATGGTTTCCCTTAATCTTCCTACATTCACCACCACTATCTTCTATGCTACCATACCCCTTTCCACCCACTCCTTATCTCCTTCTTCCTTTTCCCAATGGCTTCCATCATTTCGCTTACCTCCCTCCATACAAAGTTAGTCAATGCCCACTTTTGTAACCAGCTCTTCTCCATTCATATGACCAAATTCTTGAACATGCGATTTCTTTCTTTGGCTTAAACAAATCCTCTTTATCCTATAATACTCTCATGGATTGTCCAACCCATTACCCTACATTTGTTCACTTCCTTAGCACTTACTCCCATACCTTAGATACTCTTATGTCATTCATTCCCACTTATAGTCCAACCCACTCTACTCCTCTATCTCAAACTTCACCCTCACATATTCAATTTTCCTCTTCTTCAATTGCTCCTTCTCCCTTCGTGGTTCAACATAACGCCTTATATGTGAATGATGATATGCATGTTTGTTTTCCTATTTTCTCTTTTCAATATTCTAACATACAAACATTTCATGGCATTACAAAATTTTGTCTTCTATGTATGAATTCCATTATAATGACGATGTTATTCTTTCTACCTTTCCCCTCACATTGCATGATGCTGCGCTTAAATGGTTTAATTCATACAGCATGCATTGTGCTTCTTTTTTCTGAGTTGATGACTGAATTTATAGAAATTTTTTTGTCATCACCTCAATATTCTACTTCTTACACTTTTCAACATAATGAAAACAACTCCTCTCCCCTCTTCTAGTCACATAATGCAACCCATGGACCTTAATGATGCAGCTTTCCATCCTTATTCCACCCCTTCTATTATTACATTCTTTAATCTTATGGATTCATCATGGAATAGTTGAGCCTCTTCACCTTTCCCCACTACTAAAGGTAATCATCTTCCTTCTACTCGTAAAACTTCCTCCCCAAAAGGCTCATGTACTTGTATTGATGATTTCTCTTTCGATACCTTTAGTGAGTCTTCCTTAAGTGAAGATGAGGCTCATAACCCTTACAATGATTAGTCTATCCTTGGATCTCCTATCACTTTCACACAACCTCCCCATCATTCCCCTACCAATGTCAATGGCACCTAGTATGAGCATGAATCCACTCCATTCTCTTTATCAGCCTTCTCTTCCTCTCAACTTATCATCATCCACTTCCTCTTCCATACATGTCCTTCAATCAAGTGCATCATCACCTGTTTCTTGTGATCCACTTCCTCACTTCTCCCCTACCACCATACAACTTCTTTCCAAAACATTTTGTCCTCTTCCCCTTCATTTTCTCATGGATTGGTTGGTATGGATCAAAAACTCAAGGAGCTAGCAATGCAATTAAATCCACTCTCTTGTTCCCCTACCACAATGTGTCCAACAATTGTTGCATTATCCCTTCTTCTAAGATGCTCACATATCCTCTCCCACCAACTTTAGAACCATGTACTTTGACAAATGTAATAGTCATGGAGATACTTTGCATCACATACAAAAATTTTACACTATATTTAACTCATAAATGTGATAATCCAATCTTGGCCAAGTTATTTCCTAGTACTTTAATAGATTATGCTTCGGATTAGTTCTACACCTTAGCCCATAGTTCACTATATTCCTTTTCCAACACAATGCAAGCATATGTCCACCATCTTCAATTCAATATGGAACCTGCCCTTTCATCTTACACGGTGCAATTCATGCAAACTCCCATTGTATGTGTTAGAGACTATACATTTTGGGGTTTCGCACGGCTGTTGGGCCGGCTTTCACAATTCCCACAACCACCTCCTATTTTCTCAGTACCACACCTGAGTGATGGGAGATATTTGAGACCTCAACTTGCATGTTCTACAGTGATGATGTCCTCTCATTTGATTAAGCAATTCAATCACTCCAATTCGAACCTCTCGCAACATTTTGTCTCCTTGCAGCAGCAGATCAGATTTTTGTAAGAAGTGTCATCATTTGTGCTTTCAAGATTCGATACAAGGAGAAGTTACATATCTTATTGTATGTGGCTCGGCCTATTCTAGGGCCTGATGATGTATGCAGTTTCTGCACTTATTATTCTGATATATAAGAGAATATTCTTTGCTGGGTTTTTCTCCCTCGAGTAGGAAGGTTTTCCCAGGGTAATCACTGTGCTCATTGTTCATTGTGTTGTATTTTCTGCTTGTTGACATTTCTGATCTAAAAACTAACACTCTATAGAAACATTCTTTTCCACCCATGTCCTCTACCTAAACCATCTCCCACACCTTCTCCTTGCTCACTTCATCCACTTCTTCCTACTCCCAACATTCCTACAAAACTAAATCTACTTTCTAACCTTCCAACTCTCAACCTACACTAAAGGTTCACACCTCTATGGTCTTCTCTCTCTATCTCTCCTAATTTATATTATTTCGCTTTCTCCTTTCTTTATTTCTATTTGTATTTTGTCTCTCATCTTTTCATATACGTGCTTCTATACATTATCCTCCTTCTATAACCTTGTGCTTTAACTTGTAGATCTTCTACACAATGTTACTCCTCTATCATAACTTTTCATCATGTATAACATTCTTAACCAATCACTTGGCATCTTATTGCCTTCTATGTCATACTTATAGTGTTGTTCATTGTTACGTCCCGTTTTATTCCTAAATGTCTGTAGCCTATGTTTCAAAGGAAATCAACAAAGATAATTAATATTACACCAAACTGGCATTAAATAAAGATTAAGTTGTTAAGAATGGTCAACCAGCATATGAAGGGTTGTGTCCCTTGAGCAAGATAAGGTATATAGGGAAGGTAGATCTAAAAGGAAAGGGAATGGGAAGAATTATTATGACTGATTACAAGTAATAGACAGCAACACTAGCAAATTAACTTATTTAAAATTAAATTTTTATTCTCCAAATGCAGCGATGAAGAGTTGCAACTATTGCAAAGGCAATAGAGGTGAAGAGGTGTGACTCCCTCAAACTTGAGATATAAAAGGGAGAGCATTTCATTGGACAAACATATATGAAATGAATCGACAACTCTAGTATTCGGTGATATAAGCTGAGAGACAATGTATTGGAATTGAACTATTCTTTTATACATTATATCCTGTATCTTGCAACCCAAGTAATGAAAGGAAGGCAAAGGAGTGCAAATGTTTATAGCTACCAACAGACTTAGTATTGATAGCTCTAGTTCCATTTCTCGACCCGATCTAGTTAGAAGCATAATGATCCATGTATTGGGGTATTGAAGTGCACGTAAACAATATTTCCTCCTGATTCGTAAAATCTATCATTATTATTCTTATGTGATCTTTTGATCGCCACCACTTAGTCAATTTGTTAATGGCCTTCCAAACACTTCCATAAGATCTATCAATTGACATCCTTCAATTGCTAGTTGAATGAATGAATGAAGGATAGACAATATTTTTGTTCTTTGTCTTCCAGTGCCTGAGCCTTTGGTAACAAATGCCATAACTAGGATTGGTTTCAATAATGATTGCATTATCACAAAAACTATAATTTCCAGGTGTTGCATTATTCCTTAGATAGTGATTGTTGAGATCATAGAAAGCACGACCTGCAACTGTATAGTCAGCACGTCCCAGTCCACATGAATATTCCAAAACAATCTGCAATAATTTATCTATAATATTGGTCTTACCCATAACACCCAGTTTGAAACATCATAGAGTGAATTACTATCAGCGTGCCAGGTTTTGGAATTAGAAATAATAATAGACATCTAACTCTAAATTCAATCAATTTTTGTTATGCCAAAACAATATTTTTGAGTGAATGTAATGAAGACGGCTCAATTCTTTAGGAACATACAAATAACAAATTTTGACTCTTAGAGAGACCTTAAGAGAAATTTTGGAAAGAACCAATCCTCCAATCTGCCTTTGTGATGAAAAATCTCTCACTCAGCCCACACAAGAAGATGGGTTTCTAATATAGACTACTTTGAACTTCACAACCACACCTACAGCCTTGAATGAAATGTCATACATATATCTTACTCAAACACTGCAACCCTTAACTGAAAGATCATTACAATAATTGCAACCTTCAAGAGCATCTCTTCATAAAATATGTTTATTGTAAATCGAATCTTTTTCACTCTTAAACTTCTTTTAATTGTCAAAGTCGTTGCTGCATATCAAATATCTTTCTTCAGAAGAGACATGTTCCTTTTTGAACTTGTTTGATTAATAGTCGCTTCTCTTTCCTAGAGCCGCATCAAAACAAGAATCGCTTTTAGTTAAAGAAAAAAGAAATTGTTATGTTTCTTCTCCAACAAACATGTCATTTCAGAAAGTCGGATTTTAGTTATAAAAAAACGTTATGTTCCTACTCCAAAGAACACGTTATTTCAGAAAGTCGTGTTATTCTTGACTGCTGTGTTTAACTTAATGAAGAATATAATCACGTCCCTTCAAACTCTTACGCCTTTTGCTACTCGCATCTGTACATGTAGAGACACGTCTTTTGCTGTTTTAACTCTCCACAACTTTTAATTATAACAAATCACTAATCACATTTGTCAAACCACTTATCAGATCTGTTGGATTTAAACAGTTCATCTTCTAAGAATTTCGATCTGAAGGTGTTATTATTTGACTTTAGATCATCTTTGATCTGAAGATCCTCCCAAGAACTTTGATCTGGAGATGTTATATTATCTATTCAATTTGAGTTTCAATTCTTTTGAAGCTGTGTTATTCAATCTGAAGGATCCAAATTCTTTTGATCACTTGTACAGATCAGATTTTTGCTCCTCAATACTTAACCTGGATGACATCAACAATCTGATTTATTCAACAACTTGATTAAGCCAACATGGGTATGACAATTCTTTGTCTTGACATCAATGACAATTCTTCTAACAAACTAGTGATTGCTTGAAGACAAGCAATCTTGGGCAGGGTGGACTGTAATGTCTTGTTTTATTCCTAAATGTCTGCAGCCTATGTTTCAAAAGAAATCAATAAAGATAATTAATATTACACCAAACTGGCATTAAATAAAGATTAAGTTGTTAAGAATGGTCAACCAACATATGAAGGGTTGTGTCCCTTGAGCAAGATAAGGTATACAAGGAAGGTAGATCTAGAAGGAAAGGGAATGGGAAAAATTATTATGACTGATTACAAGTAATAGACAGCAGCACTAGCAAATTAACTTATTTAAAATTAAATTATTATTGTCCAAATGCAGCGATGAAGAGTTGTAACTATTGCAAAGGCAATAGAGGTGAAGAGGTGTGACTCCCTCAAACTTAAGATATAAAAGAGAGAGCATTTCATTTGAGAAATACATCCATAACATCATTCAATGAATCAATTTGAGAATGAATCAATGAATGAATTTGGAGATAAATTATTACTCGCAAATGGCACTCCCTCAAACTTAAGATTAAAAGGGAGAGCATTTCATTTAAGAAAGACATCCATAACATCATTCAATGAATCAATTTGAGAATGAATCAATGAATGAATTTGGAGATAAATTATTACTCTCCAAAGGCAGCAATTGTAACAACCTATCTGGTCTACAGTTTAATAATTCAACTATCAACCAAATTTCAACTGAATTGCAACTAACTTGTTTTTCGAAACTAGGGTTTCCAATTTGTTTCCAACTGATTTCAAAAGCAACTAATCTTGTGAGTTTTCAGTTTCAGCTGAAACGAAGGCAACTAACTATTTCCTCCAACCATTTCACGGATGAACAATAAATAAATAACTGTCTAACTAGGGTTTCATCAAACATAATAACAAACTAAAGAGTAACTGTTAGGGCATCATTAACTAACTTCCATTCATAACAAGGTAATGAAATCATCTGTCAATCTTTTCCATTCAAATCTACTTTGAGCAATACATTAATTACATAACAGTAAATGTAGCATATAAAGTACCCAAATGAACATATATTGTACCTGAATTAGCGGAAGTAGGTAACCCCTTATGCAGACATCATTAAACTAAAATGCTGATCATCATCACTTGAGAAAAGAGAAATATCATCAAGGGCTTTACCACCCAACCAAGACCTACTGGTCTCCCGAGTTTCTTCAACTGAAGAACCCGCCCTTCACGAGGGTAATCAACATGGATCAAATTATCATCATGCCTCTGAGCCTGGTGTCAAGGACCTATACCTCCTGATCGACCTAACTAAGGGTACCTCCCAACTAGAAGGGCCTCTCTGATCAGTGGTATATCCGGTACTTGATAGCTGACAGATGCTGAATCTAGCATCGTACCTTGGCCAAGGATTTTTATATTGCTGGCACTCTTGTGCCGTTATCTCTGGCACTCCTGTGCCGTCAGCTCTCTCACCCTTACTTGACATGATAATTCTTAGAACAAGTTTATAATCTTACATCAACTGATTCGGTTATTGTTCATTTCTTAGATTAAGGTTAAGCTGATACCATTAAGCATCTATTCATGAAGAGAGAGACTCGGCTTCACGTCTTTCACTTTCTCTTAAGACTAACTGCCTTCTCTAAACAAAGAATGTTTTCATTGAGCACCTATGACCTACGACATATTCCATTAAGTGGTCTTTATTCAACTTTGTATTTTGGACCCAAGTTTATATTTCAAGGTCTGGTTAACTTTTGCAACTGAAAAATGATATGTTAGCCAAAAGCATGACAAGTGAAGAAGTCAAAGTCTTGGCACCCGTAAGGATTCTCCAGATTTATCAAACTTTGTATGAGAGAGACCCGTGCCAACTCTGATACCCAAAACAGAGTGGAAAGATTACTTATCTGAATTCGTTTAAGACTGTCCTCAGTCCAGATTTGGTTCTCAATCTTTTCTTAAATTTTATGGTTAACCTCCTAGTTGAGTAATGTGTATAGAGAGAGACAAATTAAGCTGATTCGATATAATGTCCTTCCAGTTCTTAACCAATTACAAGCTAGTTAAGGATCTCGGATTAGAGAAGAGGTATGCCCTTAACCAATTCAGCATTTATGAATAGCGTGAACTCATTTAAGACAAAGTGAAATAATGCTCATGAAAACTTTAAGATATTTTGGACTACTTACAAATTTAGATGGCAGAGTAAATCGGTTTCCATTCAAGGAATTTCTCAGATGTTAACAACAAAGTCCATTACCGTATAAGCTTTTGAAGAAAGGATGAAAGACCTGCCCTTAAAATGAGTGGTACTAAGATACATCTATTGATATATATAAACTGCCAGGTCTTTGATTGGAAATATAATGTTATTCATTAGCAGTACAACATCTACGGATGATACTCATCTTCCACACTATACTAGATATTAGGTTAGAGGATGTGTGTTCTCAGATCAACAAACTTTATGGAGAAGGAAGACTCGGATCACATCCAAGAGTCAATACTGATTATAAGGGTTCATGGTAGCAGACAGGTTGTCCTACAAAAGATGGTTGCAGGAAGAGAAGATTATAATTTTCATCATTTTTGGGTTTCCAAATCTCCTTTTAATGAACAGATACGATCACCCAAAGAATTTCTAAATTCAAAAGAAAGGAACAAGGCTAAGACTCCATAATGAGATTGTCTTTTATTTATTCACCAATCAGTTTACCAATTAAACTGACGTTATACCGGTTATGTCCAGTATTCTCTAATTTATCTATTCAGATTTAACTCAGATTAAGAAGAAGAAAGATCTCGTAGCCTGTCCAGATCATCTGACAGAGAAAAGAAGTGTGGTTCACGGCTTCAAAGACAGAATACTTTTCCTAACAATTTCAAGATATCCACTCTACTCAGTTCCAGATGTTAAACAGTGGCAGAGGTTACCCGAATGCAAGGCATATCCAGATTTGGGTTCAAAGAAGGAATGTGCAGGTTGCCAAAAATAAGAAAAGACTTGTAATTACACCTCACAGGTTCACCAAGTATATTTATAAACCACGAATAGAGTCGAGCCTTGACTCGGGTCAGAGAATCAAAATAAAATAAACAAGGCTGGTGCTACATGAAGATAGCTTGACAAGTGATGGTCGCCTTACAAGTTAGGCAATAGGATTTGATTCAACATTGCATACCGTTTAAGGAAAGATCATAACTAGAATCAAATTCAAAGCTAAAACTACCTGACCAAGAATTTAAAATATCATTTCATTTTCAAGTACTTATCTTCTTTGTATTCCGTCACAGTTGATGCAACTAAGAAAGTAATTCCGCCACAAGAGAGGAAGGATTGGATTTGAAGCAACTGGATTCCATGCCGCGCACAAAACGTCCTCAAGATGGTATTCGAAGCAATGGCTAAAGACGAATGTAAATGATTTGGATAACTAAGGCGAAGCCACTTCTAGACCAGATTCCGAGCACAGAGATCGGGGTTTGTTAAAAGTGAAGAGGATGTAAGAATACGGTGGTGAGAATTGTTAAACTCCACATATGACTTCGCTTCAGGCCCGGCAAGAGAATATGTTATTCCCAAAAGAAACCCGCTATCCAACACCGAGAGAGATGGAAGTATCAGAGCTCGTCCTGACGAAAAAGAGACAAAGGTGAAGAATGAAGGTCGGATTTTCCTTAAGGAGTTTCCCAACGGTTCCAAGAATCCTTTCATCTGCCCAGTCTTGGGCGTTTCTCCACACGGGTGATGAGGTTCCAAAAGCCCACCTCAAAGACCCGACACCACTAAAATTTCCCTTCCAAATTTGAAGCTAACATTAATATTTACTATGTTATTTAGATATTAAAACATTAGTTCGTTCCTCTCCAAGGTTTCCAATATTTATTATATAATTTATCATTCAATTACATACTTCTTTTAATAATTATAAAAGGTGTATATATATACTTATATATATACATATTTAAATTGACCTAGGAAATAAAATAATTAAATTGGATTATTTATGACCAAGTTACGACTTAGTTACTTGTCATACACCGACTCAAGGTAGATGATAAAATAGATCCATTGTTAACTATGTCCTCTCCCTGACGATATTTCCCTTTCTCGCGTGGCATCGGCAATCCTGCATCCACTGGAAAGGATTATGGTTAGATCATTCTCAATGGCCTATTAATATGCATTTAAATTTAATCTGATGATCTCATTCAACTTCTTGGCAAAATAAAAGTTCATTAACATTACGGTTACGATAAAGGAACAACTATTCATTCCCAATGTCATAATCACATGAAAGCAATTACTTACAACTATCATTGTATTCAAAATACATAATCGAACATAAAGTCTCAATTTGAGGGATGTAACAGCAATGAAGGGTGAAGACTCCATTATTGTGAAGGGTGGTGACTCCTTCAAGAAATGGATATAAAGGGTACATCAATTTAGCATATCAATCAAGTGGGAAAAAGGAGAAATAAGAAAAAGAAATCTAGACATCAATTGGGAATAAAAATTGAGAACAGCCATTATTAATATTCAAAAATGTAAATGGTGGCAGCCAGGGAAACTCGGGGACGCGTCCACCCCCCTACCCCAAAATGCCCCACCCCTATTGCCGGGACGTCCCAGGCAGGGGGACAGCCCCCTGGCGTCCCCTTTTTTTGCAAAATCATGGGAAATGTTTCCAGAACAGGGGGGACGGTCAAAGGGAAAGGGGGACGGCTGACCGTCCCGAAACGGCCAAGGGACGCCTGAGCCATCCCTCGACCGTCCCAGGGACAGTCGGCCGTCCCCCACATGATGGCATGTTTTAAATAAATAAAAAACACAGTGTTGCTACAACTGGAATTAAGTAAAACTGTTTATTCCCTTGTAATGTGTCACCTTTATCACATTGATTCTGATAAATCCGGTCTAAGCCTCAAGGAGAGCTAAGCTCAGAACAGATTGGTGATGATAGTCCATTTTAGAAGTTTTGAGCATTTAGTATTCCTCACCTTTGTTCGTTTTTAACTTTTAAGCATTGATAGCAGATTCTGCAGTGATCTTAGTAGTCTTGTCTGCTATAACATTTTCATCTATCATCTTCTGCTGTTTGATATCATCAACCAGTACATAATAGGTTTGGTGTGAATTCCCTAGTGTCCTGGTAGCGTAGTAGGCTTTTGGTTTCCCATTGGACAATTCTTATTGTTCCATCTGCTTTGTCCTTACCCAACCTACTACTCTTTCTCATACCTGAGGATTCTATTGGAATGACCATTATAAAAAACAGAAATATACACCCAAACAAGAACTTCTTGGGCATCTTAAAAAACCTATGAAATGTTTGTAGCATCACAAAGAAAAATAGGAAGGGTATATAACACGTCACACACTGATGCTTCATCCCCTTACATGTGCATGATGATTGGGTTTGTGATAGATCCTAGATTTTAATCTTTTCTTACAATGTCAGTATAACTATACACTATATGGCAGGGGTTGTGCTTGGTTTATGAGCGGACACACTTCAGATTTATAGTTCAATCGATGTCATACAGAACTATGTATTTAGTTTCTTGTCAATGACACCAGTCCATCAACTATGCATATATAGACTTTTAGTTTTTAATTCAGTAACTTATAATGGTGAATTGCATACAACTGGTTGAGTGCACACACAACTTAATGATTTATTGACTTGATCAATTTCCAGTTTGATTTTATTTAAGCACCAATTTGACACATACACAACTATCTTTGGTGGATTTCAAATTCTGTTCTACTGGTGGTAAGAAACAATGCTCCAGTCTCTTGATCCTTTCATATCCACTCAGCACTGTTATGCCTCTCATATGAGGTTGGCACCAAAGCAACTAAATACAAATGAGTGGCATTGTTGGTATCTTGTCAGTTCCAGTGGTAGATTCATTCATAATAATCTAGTAAATTATTATGTTAAGGTTCTATAATGTATATTATGCATGCCTTATCCATGTTTTCATGTAAATATTTAAAATTTCCCTATATTTTGTATAGCTGTCCCCCCGCCGTCCCCAAATTTGGCCTCAAAATCCGCAAACATGGGGACTCGTCCCTCCGTCCCCTGTCGTCCCCGTCCCGGAAACTTGGGGTAACACTGGTGGCAGCCATTTAAGAATAAATTTATCATTTCATCAAGAGGTATTTATTTAGAAATAATCTAGCAAATTTCTTGAGGAATCGTACTTGAATTGTGAAGTGTCTTGCAAACACAAAGGGCAGACAACCATTTGAGTTCACAAGAGGTGAAAGGACGACCAGTCTTCATGCTCTCATCAAGTACACCACCTAGAGATGGAATGGATGGACAGCTTTTCGTGTTCGTGGGCCAAGAGGTGGAATGGACAACCAGCCTTCCATGCTCTTCGGCTTGATCAAGGAGGACAGCCAGCCTCCAAGATGGACTGAGGGATGGAAGGTTGGCCCACCTTTCATGCTCTTGCAATACAAGTATGACTAACCTTAAGTACAAGGAATATTCTATGATGTGTTGATTCAAATATTAATCATGCTATGATTTATTGATCTAAATATTATGATATTTGATGTATTGATTTCAATATTATCATAAATTTTGATACTTAATATTACTAATATCAATTTTTTAGTGAATAATATTGTTTGCAGATGTGAAATCAGGAATTTCCCAAATAGGGACATTACATTCATTACATATGTCACATCTTATACATCACTTGACCTCACACATAGGGCTGGTGGGGGCATTATCAGGGGCAATATTCTCTTGTTCCCTTCCCCCTCCCTTGCTATGCTATGCTTATGTGCATGCATCTTCTTTACAAGCCAATTCCTAGTCAAACTCATTATTTACCTGATTTCCTAAACGCTTTACACCTCGCTCTCCCATGTTCTTTCATCACTCATACTTTTCCTTATCCTTCTTTATATACCATTGACCTATAGCGTTGTTCATTACATACATCACATCTTATACACCACTTTCTCTCACACTAGGGGGCAGTGTGGGGGCATTATTGGGACAATTCCTCTTGTTCTATTTGCCCTCTCTTGCTATGCTAGTACATATGTCAGACCTAATACACCACCATTGAACACTAACACTTAGTTCACACACCCCAAGCTTCAAACCCAACTATTGAACCAACCTTGGGATCTAAGGCATATCCCAGAAATAGTGTCAATGCACCCATTTTTCCGCTAAAATAGTCATTTGTAGAGGACTCTAGTGTATGTGCACAAGCCATTCATGCCCCTCAACAAACACTAATGCCCCAAAGGAACCATGTGCAAGACCTTGGGACACAAGCAAACGAATCAAGACAGTACTGACTATTTACCAACAAACACTTCCAAAATCTATCTACAAATCCATAGGACCTCCTCCAGTCAGCTTTTTAGACATCTTCAACCTTCTACAACCAATTAAGCAAACATAAATACTCTCTCTAAATCTTTCCTATTTCAGTTTCTACTTCTAGTGCAACCAACTTAGTAATTTTATGTTATCTAAAGTCTTAAATGAAAGGGAAAATGGTTGCATTGTTTTTATTCCATTGGCTTTTAGATAAACAAAGAAAAATACATTATGGTTAGAAGTATATACACACTAAGATTAGTTAAACATCTATTTCTATTCTACACCTATTTCAAGGAACATCATATTATATAAACCTATTTTAAACCTAATAGGGGCCAATCAAACTAAAAGTTTAGTTAGAAGTGATTTACTTTTTTAGTTCCCATCAAACTGTTGGCCTAATGTGTCAAGGGTTAATTCAACAAGAGAAATCATTTGTAGCACTTTACAATAACTATTGACACAAACAAGGTATATAATTCGGGGCAGCATGGAATTGGAAGTGTAATATTTCCAACCTTGAATTGAAGGGCAGCATTAATAGAGTTAATGCACATATATATGTATTGTTAAAGGGTTGGTCTTTGTAAGAGACTCATACTTGAGGGCTGAAATGATTAGGTTGTGTAATGGAGAGGTGGCCACGCTATTTGCAATTGGCCCTTCATCTAGAACTTCCAGCCATGTTTCCACAACTTCTATAAATTTACTGTTTGATGTGATTGCAATGGCATCTAAGGGAAAAGAAATGCCACGTGCTCAGTTTCAAACCAGGTTACAAATATGTTTGACGTGCAAATTTGGGAGGAGATGAATGATGTCAATGACAAATTCTTCTTCGACAATGGTATTCCATTTCATGTTACTCAATCTCCTAATTACAAAGAGGTTTTCGTTAAGGCATGCAAAGCAAGTCCACTTATGTGCCTCATAATGAAACGAATTTGAAAAACCAATCTTTTGTAAATATTGCAAAGTTAATTTATTAATGGAGATGAAGGTCACATGGGTGACATGTGGGTACCCTATCATCATGGATGAGTGAAAAAGCATTAGACACCACCCACTAATTAATGTTAGTCACATGTATAAGAAGTTCTTACTTCCTTACAACTTATGATTGCTATGGAAAGCCCAATGAGCCTAAGTTTCAATTCTAGATTTTGGGAGATGCTATTGAGGAGGTTGGCCCTTCCAATGTTGTGCAAGTGGTTAACGATGCATTTGTGTGCATAAAAGCAAGTAAAATAGTTAAGGCTACTTAGAAGTACATCTACTAGATCCCACATGTGCATGCAATGAAAATGCACTAAAGGACATTACGGAAATCGGGTGGGCCAAATAGGTCATGGTGAACATTACAAAAATTGATTGGGTCAAATAGGTCATGTTAAATGCAAGGAAGGTGCAGTTGTTCATATGCAACCACCACACCTTGTCATTGTTACGATCCTTTTCGAACAAGGAAGTCCTCAACTTAGTTGAGACTCAGTTAACGTCATATTTCATTTTACTATAGAACATGCTTAAGTTGTGAAAGACCATGCAACTAGTGATAATGACAGATAAGTGAACTAGGTGGGTGGAGTCCAAGATATCCAATGTTCTACAAAGACACATCCCCTTAATCTAAGTGATGTCCCAAACATTCTAAGGACTTGGGGCTTGGAGAGGATGTCCCCCTTTCTTTCAAAAATTTTGGGGACATCTTTGAGACATGCCCGTCTTTGGATCTTTTTGGAAGCTTCCCAGTGTCCCCTAGATGTCCCTACATTCCTTTGTTGCCCCCAAGACTTTAGGATTCCCCCACATCAAACACATAAAAACATCAAAAAAATAATTTAAAACATTTTAAAACAAATAAAACCTTAAAATGGGGAACCAAAAAAACCTATAACACCCATGCCCATTGTGGTTTTGCATTCACCAAAAGAGAAGAGGAAGAGAAGCAATTTCTAAAATATCAATAGATGATGATTCCGATTTATAAGCTTGTTTCAATGTATCTATGTACAATGCCTAATGCAAATTACCTTTTTTGAAATCTATTAACATAAATCATGTTTCTTATTATGTCTATGATTATTGGTCTATCAAATGGATAATGAAATCAACGAAGTGCTAATGTACTTATCCTTTAGAATTTCAACGTCTTTTGGTTTGTTTATGCTATTTTTAGTTATTTTTTATCTATTTGTATTTTAAAAGTTCAAATATTGATTTTATATATTGTTTTAATGGCTGTCCCTCTTGCAGTATCCCTACATCCCCAAAATCAAAAAAATCACCATCCCTGAAACCTATCCCCAAAACTTAGAGGAACACTAAAGATATCCTATGTTCCACCAAGTTTTGGGGACAAGGACAAGGAGAAATGTTTTGGGGATGGATTTTTTTGAGGCCATTTTAGGAGGTGGCTATTAAAAAATAGGGAAAATTTTAAAAATATAGGGAAATTTCAAATATTCATATCATAACACTAATAAGGCATTCGTCATATACATTAGACTTGAATTGAGAGTTCACATGAGAGTCAAACAAATTGACAAAATTTAATAGATTTCATTTAGGAAGACACTTTCAATTAATGCTTGCCAATGTACCTTTGGCATTCAAGAAGACTCTTCTCCTAACCTTCTCACATTCTCCTAGATCAATCTTCTAAGTCTCCTCATAAAATGGCAATGTGAAGGCACTTGCTATTGAATTCAGATCAGATTTGCACAGTACTTGATCACTTACTGATATCTTTGTTTTTCTAGGGTCGTAGTGTATGACATACGCAAGAACAAATTCTTGACTTTAAAGGGAGACGATAAAAAAGGCTGCCATTCCATAACTTTTTTGCTATTTTACTCATACTTTTTATCTTCTCCAATTCCAATTCTTGCACTTTGACATGTCCTAGACCAGTATTTGATTTTAGAGTATTCTATCACCAAAACTGTTGGAGTATCCATAGTTTGAAAATGAAATTGCGCGTTTGAAACCTTAGGATATATGAAGAGCTGTTGTTTTGTATATGAAGTGATCAAATTGTTGAGCAAACTCTTCTATGACTGTCACAGAACTGATGTGAGGAATGCTGCTGTCCAATGTTCATTTCAGCAACAAAGACAGAAAAATACCTACAGCTGTTATAACAGCTGATGTCATACCTTAGAATGACTGAAAATCAGCTGATACAGTGATGGAAAAAAAACATTAAAATTAATTTTAATTGATTTTAGGTTTTTCTTTAATTGTGTTTTTATGTGGGGACAGCTAGCCATCTCTGAGATAGACAAAGGATGTCATTAACGCCCCCCAGCTGTCTTAGGGATGCCCGGCTCTCCCCATCAAGCCCCTGCATTTCCATAACGTTTCTGAGATGGCTAGGGAAAAAGTAAATTGATCAAGGACGGTGAAGGGGCATTTTTGAGGCATTCCCACACCCCCAGTATGGGTATGGGGCAAAAAATCCAATCACGAGTCATGACTAGGTGGAGGGAGTCCAAGATGGATCAAAGGAAGGGAATGAAGGATGTCATAATGAGTGATTCTTTTTGGTCAGATGTGAAATAAATAACATCAATTAATATCCCATGTTTTTACCAGCAGAAGATACAGGGTCCCTATCAAACCTAAATTTGAAGAGATTTATAAGGCATAGATAACATGCTTATCCAGATGATGGCCACAATTTGTCAAATATACAGCACATTGTAAATCTATTACAAGCATAGTAAGCCATCATTTTGTGGAGGTAGGAAAAGCTGAACCCGCCTTTTGACATGGCCAAATATGAAGTAAATCCTAAATGATTTGTGGAGAGGCATTAAAGAAGGGCATCATGAAGGCCCTCAAGAAAATGTATAGTGTGGAGGATGTGCAATAATCAGGGATCAATAGATCAAATTTTCTACACCCGATGGCTACAAGAGTTTAGTTAAGATGCATAAGAAAACAATGATACAAA
>VDFB02392128.1:0-34517 GCA_007258455.2 Sequoia sempervirens | reverse complement strand
GAGACTCAGGACAAAGCATTTCACGGTGGAGGAGCGTTTCACGGCGACACTTATACTTTTTATGGTCATTTCAATGATCAAGATGAAGATTCCAGTGGTCAGCTTTTGAAGATTTCTCAAAGAAAAACAGAATTGCGCACCTGTAGCCCAGGGGCGCCCTTCTTTTTGAAGGCCTAAATTTTGTGATTAATGCTCATGCATATAGTTAATTTCTTCAGAATTAGTCTGCCTATCCGATGAGCTATTCTGCGAGGTTATCCGAGGCCCGTAACTCCGGTAACTGGCAACAGAAGTTGAAGTTTCCAAAAATCTAGAATGTAGAGGCTTGTCCTTTTCCAGCCTTAGCGCGCCTATAGCTTAAGGGCGCCCTTCTTAATGAGGTGTTAGATCTTGGTATTCTTGATGATTGATGTAGTCAATCTCTTCGCGACTAGTCTGCTTATCCGACGAGTTATCAAACGCAGTCATCCGAGTCTCAGAGCTTCGGCAGTCGACGTCAGAAGATGAGCTTATAAAGCGATTTCACATCTTTGAGCTTCTTCATTGCTTTTCCAGTGCACCTGTAGCTTAGGGGCGCCTTCCAAAATGACCTCTGAAATGATCTAGTTTGCTGATGAGGTCTTCCTGACATCAGTGCTATTCCAGTCCAGCTTCGCGATGCACCAAGTTGCCTGTTAATCCGACATTCTGATAGATCGTGGCAAGGAATCTACCAAGCACATAATTTCATGGGCGGACTGGCATAAAATGTTCAGTGTATTTCTGTAGACCAGAGGCGCCTAGCCTTTAGGCCTGTCAAATGAGGTTGTTCACATTCGAAGTCTTCACATGATTTGAGCATAATTACTTTATCTATTGAACGAGCTCAGCCGTCAGACTTCGGGATTTGGCAAACGCTCATACGTGCGAGGTCTGGCGAAATGCTAAAAAGTGAAGACATCTGGAAAATGGCTAAGTATGGAGCGTATATTTTAAATAAAAAACGCACTTGTATTTTTGAGGTCTTAGAAGTAGTTTTCTTGCTTTGTCACCTCTAGAAACGTCTCTCGTATGTCCTTCTAGCTACGCGTTGAGATAGATGGTGCTCAAATCAGGCCATCCCAGCTCCAGATATCAGAGGTCAAAATAGGGCATCTGGTTGAGAGTTGCACGTTCGTCAAAATGGTGTCAGTGCACCTGTAGCTCAGGGGCGCTTTTACTTTTCAGGCCCTTAATGCATTTTTCATATGCATTGCATATATTCGTTGGATGTGGAATATCTCCAGTCATGCAATGAGCTCGGTTGCCTGTCAACAGGGTTCACCGTTCGTTATCAACAGCCGTTTGAATCGTCAGATGGCAGTTTGGGAAAATGGTTAAGTCTGGTACCTGTAAATGAATTTAATCAAGGGCGCCTAATTTTTTGAGGTGTTAAATGATGGATTTTGCAGTGACGACTCCTAGCAAACGTTTCTTCTTTGTTCTGCAGGCTTCGCGATGAATATCTCAGTTCAGTCTCAGCATCATCCGATCACTCAGAAATCAGTGTCGAAGATGGCCAGTTGTAACTTTGTAGTCAGCTACAAAGTAGGAAGTTAATAAAAAGTGTAATATCTTGAGCAAATAGACACCTATGAGGTCAAATGAAGACTTTTTGAAATCAGTGAAGTTTGCCGGTGAATCCTAAAGCTTCATATGGTTTGTCAACTGGATTAAAATAATATTTAATATTTATTCTTGCATATTTAAGCATAAAATGGCGATTTTCTAAAGTTGGCGCCCTCTGTGCTGGGATTTCAAATTGCATGATAAATATTATTTTATTATTATTTATTTGCGGACTTCAAGTTAGTGTCAGTGTAACTAGATGGGGTCCAATCAGAGGCCTTCTCTTTTGGTTAAGGTTTTAAATTTTGCAATGAACAATATGGTGCGAATTTTCTCTATTTAAACATGGCGCCATCATTTATTAATCATTCAGCGTCAAGGAAAATCGTAGTTTCTCAAGACAAAGGCGAATTCTTCAACAGCAATCAAGGGCGATTTCATCAAAGAACTCTTTTTGCAGGTTTTGGTTCACATTCATCAGCAAATTTGAAGAATAAAGGGTGGTTTTCACAGAAGAAGAACATATAAAAAACGTTTTTCTCCTCCTTGATTCTCAAATTTCTCTCACAATTCAATTCGCATGTTTCTGAGATTGGCGAATTTGACAAGTCCCAATATCTGGATCATTTCTGTATAACTTCCTCGAATTAAAATCGTGCGTTTGATTTTTCAGAAATTTTTAACTTCAGAACATTCATTCTTGAGTTTCTAATTTTCTCAACTGAAATCTCTTTGCATGGTGGTTGAGTAGAAGTCAGATTTTCACATTTCTGATGTTCTGGGTTGTCTTAGAATCTTTTTCTGGACAAAACCCATATCTCAGATTTTTCGCCGAAAATAACTCTTCAAAAGGCTATTTTTAGCCTCAGCAGGCTATTTTTAGTTTTCCAGAAAAGTTGTCAGAATATAGCCGTGTTCACAGTCAATAGGCAAGTTTTTCAGAGTGCAGTACACGCGGACTAAATTCAAGACCAAATCGGTCTTAATTCATGATTTCGTCAGAAAAGCTGACACCGATTTGTATCAAGCGCATTTGAAGGGTTGACAGGCGTAGTCACTCAAGTCCACATGGTTGCATGCCTCGTGATGGCCGACAAGGTCTTCCAAAGCTTCATGAAGGTTGATACCGTTGGAATTTTATGTGGTGCTAGCTACATGCAACACTCTTCATTGGCGGAGAAGGCCGAGAAAATGATTTAAGATAATGGCCATCACTTCAAGCATGAGCCGCCAAAGGTCATGAAATGCTAGTTTGAGGTGGCAAAAGGATTGCCAAGTGCTCTGCTTCCATATCTGATGGCCGATGTATAATAACTGCTGAGGGATTGGTTGCTCTGAGATCGCTGGAAAGCAAGCTGACTTCGCCTCACCTCTCGCATTGTGACATTACCACACAAGAGCAAACTCGGCGCTACCTTTTCAAGTTAACTCGTTGTCTTATTCATGCATGTCTATTTCGATTATCTTTGGTCTTCATTGGAGCGTATTTTGAAGTTTTACGCTAATCCGGCTTAGTGTTCCACTAATCCCAGCTTCGGTTGGCGACATGCATGCTTGCACATTGTCCATTTTATTTAGATGTTTTCGTTAATCGATGGTATTTCAGCCAACGTGAGTGTAGTTTCGGTTTCTGGTTAGGGCTTGAAAGGAATAAATCTTGCATGTATTGCGAGACTGTAGACGACTCAAGGTGATTTTAGGGTTACCTACACCTTGATGTATATAAATAAGAGCTTTTGCTCATTTGTAATTAACTTTTGCACGAGAGAAATATATGCTGTGGCTGAAATATGCTAACCAATTTTTTCGAAGAAGTAACACAAAATAACCAGCAACAGATGATTGGATTAGCGTTAGCCTCAAATTAAAAATTTGAACTTGAATGGAAGATACTGAACTTGAATTGAAGAAACTGAACTTGAATGGAAGAACTACTCAACGTCAAGAATGTGCACTCAAGATCCCACTGAGGGCGAGGTGCTAACATATGACGGAGTCTAAGAAATTGAGATTATGAACTGTTAGGCGGATAACCAGCCATGAGAAACAATTCCACACTACCACCAAACAGTGGGGGGAAAAGATTACAAATAAAAGCAATTCATCCGCTGCGGCGGGCATCCACAATGCTGTGGGGATTCACCACTATGAGTGGGTATAAGATATTACAATCAATTTAACCTCACTAGCGGTAAACCATCCAGGGGACTTATGTGAGAAGAAACAGAAAGAAATTGCAGCAAATTAAACTGGAACAGTACTACTGTTTACAGTTTGTACAATGTGGAATAAGCTGCAAATTACATAGGAAATATAGTAATCTTCATACACAAGATTAATAGATGTTTTTCAATGATATTTTAACTTTCTAACAGCTGCTAATGAATCAGAAATCAGAACTTCAACAATCTGATATAAAAACAGTAAACTGGAAATTTCAATCTGCAACTGTGAGAATTAATGAAATTATCATAACTCACTCAATTCTTCTCCGAATGACGTGAAATAAGTTGAAAATGCTCCTTACAAGTCTGGCGCCCAAGTTAGAATCCAGAAACAGCCACCAAAGTCTCTAATTTATTTGGCACAAATCCCAATGCAGCTCTAAATGGTACGGCCCCTTGAGAAAATCAAATTTTCAAGATAAAATCAGCAACTTCAAATTAAATTCTGATTTTTGGTGGAAGATGGCGCCTCGAGTCAACAATTTGATTGCTCAAATACCCAGAACTAAATAAAAATCACTCCACAAGATATGAACAGAAAACAGCTTCAGCTGTAGCAAAACCAGGAAATTCAAAACTGTAGAATTCACCAAAATTCTCAACCTTTGTTGCTCAATCTGCTAGTCTGATGTGAGAAGCAGCATTGTTCCAACTAGGTGTTGTATTTCAAACACGAAATTGGGAAAGGGCTAGGAGGTAGCATCCTCGAAGCAATAGCAAAATGTCCATAGTCATTTTGACAGCATAACAGTAAGGTAATTGATGGATGTAATGCTGGAGCAAAGACCTTCAATAAATAAGAACTCATCAAGACTCTTCAATCGCCTGAGAAGCAGCTCAAAAGACACAAGAGACTCTTCCAATTCTCAAAGACCAGTCAACTTCTCAAGTGGCATCCCAAAAAGCCTTCAAACATTACACTTTATTCAAAATAATAAAAGTGGCGTCCACTTTCAAGATAAGGAAATATTTGAATAAAGAATAATTAAACTTTTGATGAGGGCGTACCCTTCATGGCCCCACTTTAAAACAACTTAAGTTAACTCCTTAGGCCAAGGTGGGGGTCAACAGTGAAATAGAACAAAATGCCATTAATTTAATATTTTTGCCAACTGAAGACCAAACCAAAATATAACAACTGCTCCAACTGCTAAGGATTAAGAAAAGACAACTGCAACTGCCACAACTAGCATTTACTAAAAATAGTAAATAATATGAATGCCACAGAAATCCAAGCCCAAGAAACCCTAATTTTCACCTCATTCCAGTCTACGGGTTCCGGAATAGACTGATGAACTGCAAAGCTGATCACTGATGAGAAGGGGACATTACAAACCTGGACAATAATCGGGACATCATATCTATCATCCCATCAAACTTCTTCTCAACTCTGTCCCTCTCTTCATTATCTCTCCTTACAGTGTCTGACATTATTACAACTGTCTGCTCAACCACTTCCACTGAATTATCTGAACCTTCCACTGTTTTACCAAGATCTCTTAGGACTCCTGAGAAGGTCTCTGCTTCTGGAACGGGCAGAAACTGATGCTGATTTCTAGCCTGACTTCTGGTGTATGGCCTAGTGTCTCTTTCACTCATCAGTTAACCAACTGCAAATTGCCACAGGATGGCAGGGTCTTCTGCTCTGATACCACTGAAATATGCTACTCAATTTTTTCGAAGGAATTACACAACATAACCAGCAATAGTTAACTGGATTAGCGTTAGCATCAAACTGAAAACTGAACTTGAAATGAAAACTACTCAACGTCAAGAATGTGCACTCAAGATCCCACTGAGGGCGAGGTGCTAACATATGACGGAGTGTTGAATTTTGAAATTAGAAACTGATAGGCGGATAACCAGCCATAAAGAACATTTCCGCACTACCACCAAACAGTGGGGGGAAAAGATTACATTTAAAACAATTCATCCGCTGCGGCGGGCATGTGGGGATTCTCCACTATGAAAGTGGGTATAAGAGTGTTACAAATCAGATTATCCACACTGGCGGTAAACCATCCAGGGGTAATTTAATGACAAAACAATAAGTAATTGCAGAACTGAAAATGGTTGGATTAGTAATGCTTAATCTCAACCTTCACAAATTAAACTCTGCAGATTACAAATTATAATGATAGGAAATGAACCTTAGACATGAAGTATGAACTTTTACAATCATATAACACTCAAATACTGAAGTATAAGACCAAAAACTGGAAACTGTAACAATCTGATATAAAAATCAGAATTCTGGAAATTCAACCAACAAACTGTGAATTCATGAAATGCTCATAAGTTGATCAAATTACCTCCGAATGACGAGATATCAGTTGCAAATGCTTCCTAGAGGTTTGGCGCCCAAGATACAATCCAGAAACAATCACCAGCAACTCCCAATTATTTAGCACGAATTCCAAAGCATTCTTAAAAAGTACGGCCCTCTTAGAAAATCGATTTTGCAAGATAAAAATAAAGACTTGGAATTAAATTCCAATCTTTTGTGGAAGGAGGCGCCTTGTACCAACAAATGATTTGCCAAAGTACCCAGAACAAAAATAAAATCACTCCAAAAGATATAATCAAAAATCAGCTTCAGCTATAGATAAACCAGGAAACCAAAACTGTGAAATTACTCCAAAAATTCTTCAATCTTGATGCTCAATCTGCTAGTCTGATGTTGAGAAGCAGAAATATTCCAACTAGGTGTTGTATTTCAAACACGAAATTGGGAAAGGGCTAGGAGGTAGCATCCTCGAAGCAACAGCAAAATGTCCATTGTCATTTTGACAGCATAACAGTAAGATAAACAGTATATACCAAAAGCTGGAGAAAAGACTTCATTTTATAGAAAACTGAGAAACTCTTCACTTTCCATGAGAAACGCCAAAAGACACCTCTTGAAATTCTTTTTCAACTTTCAAAAATATTAATTCCTCAAAAGGTGGCGTCCAATTTCAAGCTGATGTAATATTTCAATAAAGAATAAATAATCTTTTAATGAAGGCGTACCCTTCATGGCCCCACTTTAAAAAAAACTTAAGTTATCTCCTTAGGCCAAGGGGGGGGGAGGGGGGTCAACAGAGAATTAAAACATAATGCCTTTAATCAAATATTTTTCACCAAATAAAGCTTTCTGAAGACCAAGCCTGAATAAAAACATATGCTCCAGCTGAGAAGGACTGAGAATAGACAACTGCAACTGCCAAAAACAAGTATTTACTATAAATAGTAAATAACATGAAATGCCAAAAACTCCAAGCCAAGAAACCCTAATTTCCTCATTCCAGTCTATGGGTTCCGGAATAGACTGATGAACTGCAAGGCTAATCACTGTTGAGAAGGGGACATGACAGAAAATGAGCAAGTCCTTGGGCCTAATTGGTTGCCATCAATTTTCTTTTAATGTTTCAAAAAGAAGATCAAGGAAAATATTATAGGCACTATGGAAGATTCTATAATAGGAAGTCCTTTAGAATGTTGAAAGTGTCAATATTATAATTTTTCTTACCCTTATCTTGAAAAGATCAAACTCTTAAAAACACTACACAACTTTATGCGTATATCCATATGCAACACTATCTTCAACATAATTTCCAAAGTTATGGCTAGAAAGTTTAAGCATATACATCCAAAGACATAACATAGGAATGGGAGCTTTATTAAAGGGTTTCAAATTTTATAGTTATGAAATCATATATTCTCTAATAATTTGGGTGTGAAAATCCATGCTTATAAAGATGGACATGTTGGAGGGTAGAAAGCTTTAAATTTTTAGGTATCTTCAAGGAGTGGATGTGCTTTCATGCCCAAATGTTCCTGGTACATTTTAAAGTACAAATTCTTCTTTAAATTTTCAAGGGGCTTAAGAAAGGTGATCCCTTGTCTCCTTACATTTATATTATTCTAGCAAAAGGTTTTGAGAGCTTGCTTTGATTGAGAAGAAGTGATGATAGAATCTTAAGGTTCTTTATGTCACAACAAATGGGGAGTCTATAACTCACTATAGGGGATTCATCAGGTGTACAGTACACTATACCATGCTATCTCATTTGAAAAAATTTTACTAAGAAAAATTAAGACCAATAAACCCATAAATATTTAAGGTGGAAGGTTTTTTAAATTACCACACACACACACACATATCGATATATATGTATATGTAAATATGTATAGATATATGTGTAATTTATGTATATATAATATATATGTAATTTATGTATATATATGTAATATATGTATATGTATGTGTGTATATATATATGTATATACATGTATATACACATACACATACACATATATATACATATATATATCTATGTATGTATGTAGAAGTGATGATAGATCTTAAGTTTCTTTATGTCACAACAAATGGGGAGGCTATAACTCACTACAGGGGATTCATAAGGTGTGCAATACTATACCATGCTCTCTCATTTTGCAGTTTTTACTAAGGAAAATTAAGGCCAATATACCTCTTAAGTATTTAAGGTGGAAATATAAGTATATGTATATGTATGTGTATATATGTATGTATTTATTTATGTATATATGTATATATATATGTATATATGTATGTATATGTATATATGTATATGTGTATGTATATATATTATATATACATATATTTGTATACATATAAGGTGAGTATCACAATAGCTTACAAGACTATACACCAACTAACAATTTGAACAAAGAAATCCATGTTAATTAATATGGATATCTTGAAGGCTAGAAAGCTTTAAAGTTTTAAAAGTATCTTTAGGGAGTGGATGTGTTTGCCTACCCAAATGTTATTGGTACTTTTCAATATATAGTCTTATTTAAATGTTCAAGGGCCTTGGGAAGGATGATCCCCTATCCCATTATCTTTATATTATTCTAGCTAATGATTTTGGGAGAGATTTTGATTGAGAAGAAGTGATGATAGAATCTTAAGGTTCTATATGTAACACGAATGGGGAGGCTATGGCTCACAATAGGGGATTCACTATATGTGTGCATACTATACCATGTTATTTCATTTTGGGGTTTTTAATAAGGAAAATTTAGGCCATAGACCCCGCAGTGTTTAATGTGAAAGGGTTATACTTATTTTAAATTATCATATATATGATATTATGTGATATATGTTAATACATACATATATATAACATGAGGTAACTTCATGTAAAAAATCAAAAAACTTATGCACAATATCTTATAAAAGCTAATAATTGAAGTTGTAATATTTTGACTGTAGTTTTAAGATATTTTTTTTAAATAATTTCAAATTATTTTGGTAAAAGTCACATTATTCAAAGAGATAATAGCTATTTAAAAAAAAAAAAAACATAAGGAATGGGTGTTATTTACTCACTCATTTTTTAGCAAACATTAATACTTTCTCATAAAACCTTGTAGAAATGTAAAGGATACATGGGAAGAGGTGTGAGATATCTTTTGAATATTTTCATAAATTATTAATTAATTATTAACTTTTAATCCAACTTTTTGAAAACATCGAAATGAACAATTTTTTCATCAAGCATAGCTTGGTTAAAAATACATGGAATTCACAAAACATCATCATATGTCTAATGAAGTGTAAGGTGTGCTTGTACATTTAGATTTGAAAAATTCTACATAGGTTAAAAGATACGCACATTTTTAATATATATCTATGTATGAAATGGTTGAATATCTCATTTTCTTTAATGGTCAGTTTAAGAGTGCTTTTATATTGTTTTGGTTGAGCAAGATGCATGCATAAAAGGTTATACCTTGTATTTAGATTTTTTGAAGGTGAGCACAAAAAAGGGGGTGTAGTAGAGCACATGCATGTGTGAAGAGAGATCTAATTAAAGAACAATTGAAGAATTGAGGTGTTTCTACATTAACTAATCCAAAATCTATTGTTAAATGGTGTAAACATGCATAGTCACAAAGAGTTACATGAGATTTAGAATTTTGTAGGTTTTATTGGTCGGTTGATGAAGGGATTGTAGGACAAAAATTGGACTATGATATAATCACGGATTTGTCAAAGATGCATTCATTTTTAAGCTCAAATGAAAGCGAATAGAATATTTCAATGCGAAACTTAGCTTGTTTATGTAATATTTATATTGAATGTGATTGGGATTATTGTAAGTAAAGCAAGTGAGTAGACAAATGGTTGACATGATATCTTACCCTTTTATCTCAAGCTTAGTAATTTTTATTCAACAACATGGAGAACTCATTTGACTATGATGATTTTTCAAACCTTGTACAACTAGGACATGTGTTGAAGTTGATAAACCAACCTCACAGAACCCAGTGAACACCTGCAAGCAAATAACCTATCACGTAGAAGAGATACTGAAACACAAACAAGGTGCTTTGCAAGCCTGGAGAAAAAAAATTGCATAAACAAGAATTGAATAATTACAAAGAGATCAATCCTTAAGAAAGGAGATCAAAACCCTAAAGTGAACCCTAGGATTTAATAAAGTAATTATTAAAGTGCCTAAGTTTAGCTTAAGTGAAAATAAAGTAAAAGGTGACTTAATTAATTAATCAATATGATGAAATTAGGGAGAAGCTAAAAACTAAGATAGATGCATGAAAGCAAAGATGGGTCCCAGCAACTAGGCTAGATGAGGTACCCATGTACAAATGTAAAAGATCTCTCACACAAGAGAAAAGGAGAAAACCGCGTGGGAAAAATTCCTCTCCAAAAGAGAGAAATACATGTGAAGGACTAAGAAGCCTCCAAACAAGAATGTCCCAAAAAGAATAGGAACAAATGGAGGACTAAAGAAGCCTCCAAACAAGAGTGAAGGACTGAAGAAGCCTCCAACAAGAGGAAATTGTCCCAAAAGATAGGAACAAAGGATGAACATGGAAAACACCACTGAAGCATGAAGAAGCTGCAAACACTGTCGTACACTGACTGTTTAAATGTTGAAAGAAGAACCCCCGCTGAAACATATGATGATCAGGATCAAGAAGACAAGAATTTGTATGAGTGCCCCCAACAACACTACTCGAAACCAATGGTAAACCAAGGAAAACATCAAGAACTCAAAGATACAGATGGCACAAGTACCAATAGTTTGAAGAACTGATCAAGTGTAAAAAGGAAGGTTGCCTCTAGAAATAGGAATGCAAGAGTGTCCATATGGTAAGTTTTCCATTTCACCGAAATGCATGGGTAACTAGCCGCTGCATCTGCTTAGTACATAGGAACAAATACTGTATACATAGCTCACTCCAACGCGAAACCAAAGAAGCATTAGCACCAACAGTAGAAACTACCCCATAATGCTGACAAGGGAGAGGTATGAAAGGTCAACTGAAACTGAATGCCTAAATGTAGTGCATGATAAAGAACCAAGAACATCTGAATGTGTAGACATGAAAGTACAAGTAGATGTAAAGGGTGCGCAAACTAAGGCACACACGCATGAGAAAGGTATGAAGGCAAAACAAAGGAAAACATCAACCCCCATGGCACTTTATATCATAGGACGAGTACAATAAGGCACAAAGTGATGTGCAAGATCCCATAATATAGGTGCAATACAGAGGCACTTTATCTTAGTGTGTTTACAAATGATAAATACATGCAATGTGAGCCCATAAGGTCCAAAAAAGGACAACAGTGGAGAAGAGGGATTTGTAGAAAAAACCAAAAATCAAATCTAGAAACCACCTACAACACTGCAAAGAGCTTGGAACAAGCTTTCCGACAATATCTCGTTTGCCCCTTTTCAACATCGTATGCAAAAGTTATGCCAAAAACACTAAAGGCAACTCTAGAAAAGATCTAACTTTGACTGGAAATAATAGGGACCTGAGAAAAAATCTCCAAAAAATACCTACACCATTGGAAATTACTCTGAGTCCTCTTTTCAACGATATCTCGTTTTCTTGATTTCGACACAATGAGCAAAAGTTATTGCCTTTGGAAGAAAACTGCCTTGAAAGGGCAATTTACACAGTCTACTGGAAAAAATTTCACAGCCATATGGCCGTCGCAGCAGAAATACAACATTAAAATTGATGACCAAATGGTTGTCGCCGTATTTGCCCAATTTGACTTTTTTCTTTTTTTTTTTAAATTAAAAACAATTAAAAAAATTTACATTTATATATTTTTTGTTAAAAAAAATTGTATTTAAAAAAAAATATATATTAAAAAGGAATTGGCAACCGTGGGCCGCCGCCCAGCCAATGGCAGGAGGCGATACCCCATGGTTACCACCCATGGGGCCGCTGCCCTGCCATGGCAAGGGGGAGGCACACCTAATAAATGGCATTACAAATTTTTTTATAAAAAACTTTTTAAAATATCTCCCAAAAAACCTACGTTACCCTTAAAAGGGTTTTTTAATAATAATTTTTTTAATCTGATTTTTGTATAAAAATCATAGGAAATTTATTTTTCAAAAAAAAAAAAATCACCTCGATATGTGTGATAGGGAGGCCGTATGGCCTCCCTAGCAAAACATTTTTTGCCTCGGAGGCCAACTTCACCAATTTTGACAATTTGACAGGTGTTTTAAGGGTTTTTGGCCACTTTGGATGCAGTGGTGAGGTTTGTTCAGGCTTTAAAAGCTTCAAAATTGCAGGTACCCTCTAGATTTGAGAAAAAAGGCACCCGCAAAAACCCTTGAAGATCTGAGCCCATGAGTCCAAATTTGACAAAACAAAGGCCAATCTTGACTATTTCCAGCACTTTGAATGCAATGGTGTGATCAAAAGTGACTCAAGATGCATCGAAATACTCTTTCAAGGCTTGAATTCCTCAAAAGACGAACAGGAAGCTGCAGATCTAAAGTTTTGATACCATGTTGAAGTTGATAAACCAACTTCACAGAACCCAGTGAACACCTACAAGCAAATAACCTATCACGTAGAAGAGATACTGAAACACAAACAAGGTGCTTTGCAAGCCTGAAGCAAAAACAATGCATAAACAAGAATTAAATAATTACAAAGAGATCAATCCTTAAGAAAGGAGATCAAAACCCTAAAGTAAACCCTAGGATTTAATAAAGTAATTATTAAAGTGCCTAAGTTTAGCTTAGGTGAAAATAAAGTAAAAGGTGACTTAATTAATTAATCAATATGATTAAATTAATTAAGTAATTAACCTATTACTCTAACAACATGTTTATATTGTTGTTGCACCACCTGGGAATGGTGAGATCACACTATTGGTTGGTGCAATATGTAAAAGGAAAACATAAGATCACATGGGCTACAACAATTGATGATGGTTCCACATCTCCTTTAGGATCTATTGTTATTAGTAGCACTTGGTTGTAGATATATCAATCTGAAAGAAAAGTATACCTACATTTGAAAACTTTGAGCTACCCAAGAACATACTCATGTATTCACACTTGGTTGTAGCAACAAATATGAAGTTATTGAACTTTTTTGTCAAACCAAAGACCAAAGAATTTGATTAATATAAAAATTTGAAATTGTTGGAGAAATGAGCCAAAATTAAACTATAAAAGGACTAGTCACGAAGTGGATTGGTGGCTCAATGGTAGAGCACACCAGCAGCAAATAGGAGGTCCTAGTTTTGAGTCCTTGTTGGTCCATAGAAAATTTCACATAGTATGAGAGCCAAATTTCAAGAGCCCCAAGCACTCATAGTCTAGCTCAAGGGGGTATTCGAGATATGAACCACACTGGTGCCATAAAAGGACTAGTCACAAAGTGAGCTGGTAGCTAAGTGATAGAGAATCCCAACAACAAATAGGAGGTCCTATATTTGATTCACTATATAACTATCAATCATAATTATATACATGTACATAAATTTGACATATACCAACCCAAAAAATTTATACAAAATATTTGGTATGTGCCATCTAAAAATATATGTACATTTAATATATGTTGAACATGTATATCTAATCCTAAGGCTCTGCTAGCTCATCAAGTTAGTGGTGGATCCTCAAAAAAGTGTACTCTTTTTGCAAGAACGCCTACTAATGGACAGAAGAAAATGTGACTTTAAAATCACAAAACACAAATTAGATCAATTATTGATAAAGAATATGAATACCAAAGAGATAAACTTTGTCTACTACAAAATAAACATATTCCACAAATGAGGCCTCTGGCATTGGCTGAGGAGGTGTTGATGCAAATGAACCAATGATGAATTGCTGAATAAAAAGTTCAGCAGAAAAAATCCAAGACCACATAAAATATGAGATGCAACATCAATTAAAATCAAAATAAATAATTGACTATGAACTATTAACTAATGCAAATTCATTCCAATTTGTTGTCAATGATTAGATAGTAATGACACTAAGATCAAGTGCTCTACTAAAACATGTTGAGTATGGAAGCATATCACTTAGGGTGGGAATAAACTATAAAATAAATTAAAAAAAATAGCATTGACAAGAAATTAAGGAAATGCATATAAACAGAAAAAAGATTAAATGTATAGAGAAGGTTCATGTATCAATAAGTCTATAAAAAAATCAATCACAGCAAGTGGCCCTTCATCAACTTGTCCACACTTCTCTAGATTTAGTGTCTTTACCATAAACCACTATCATATAGTTATAAATTATCCTTATTAATTTTTAATTTAAATAAAAATTCATGGTCCATTAACTTTAAATTTTGGCATAGGGAAAGGTTGACCTTGCTGTTCATTTGCTCTAATGTAGGACATCTCCTACTACTATGTTGATCCCTTTGATGGAATACCATAGTTTTCCAAATGAAACATCTTGATGCCTCCAACAAGATATAAGCACAATTAGCAACACATGGTGCAAGGGCGAGGCACAAGGTTACATCGACTGCAAAGCACGGCTAACCAAATAATGTGTAATAAAGCAACCATGGATTTTCTCTAGTGTGTTGCATCAGCAACAATGTATAGGTGTTGGATGAGAGGTGGAGAATGGATAGGAGGTGGAACATAAAGACTGCATAACTCGTACTTCCCTAGGTCTATTTTGGAGCATGCCTTGCTCCACTCTCTGAACCTCTCTAAACTAAAATAGTTTACATGGAGGCTTTAAAAAGTCTACGTATAACTTATAAATAAAATACAAAGGTACATCTGAATTTTTATTGGGTAGTCTATCAAAAATCATCCACCAATGCTCTCAAAAGTGATAAGTGATATCTTGATGTGTCTACACTCTATTGAAAATCTAGGTTTGTGGGGATTGCTAGGGAATCCAAAGCTAACTAGATGGACAAAACCTTGGGCCATCTAGTTTTTTGTAATATTTAGGTCTTTGACAATGCCATCAAGAGAGGCCATCAATCTACTCTCTTCTCTTGACCTCACTTCAAGATAGAAACATACCATAGAGGCAATTTAAGGTCTAGATGTGGTTATTATTATGTTCAAAGGTGGTAGACATTGAAAACAAATGAGGGCTTGCACAATAACATTGAATTTATCAAGTTCACTAATATTGTTTTGAATTTCTTGTTGCATTGTTAGTGTAGAGTTCAGAGTAAAAAGGTTTGTGTTTTTAGATGGTTTGTCAATCATATTTATAGAAACTTAAATGTATGCATAAATTAAAAAATTTAAATTGAAGAAAACTAGGTTTTTGCAATTAACATTTGAATTGAATATAAATTAAACTAAACCCTAATCAAAACTTAGACAACACTTTCAATAGGAAAAATATGCTTATTTATTTAATATAGACTAAAGTTAATTGAAAAAAACATACTTGTACGACTATTGATTGTGCATTCGGAGGAAGATTGGAAGTTGGAAAAGGATATTAGATATATATTTTTCTATGCTTTTGGGGAATATAACTCTATAGGTTAAAAAAAATTGAATCCACAAAGCATGGATTTTTAAATCCATAAAAAATAGATATTTATTTCCAAAATAGATATCTATTTTTTAAAACAAAAAAAATTGAATTATTTAGTATAAACAATTTAATTAAAAAAAAGAAAAGAAAAGAAAAGTACTTGTATGACAATAATGATTGTGTGTTGGGAGGAAGAAAGTTGAGAATGAATATTAGATATTTAAATCAAATATATGTTTCTATGTTTATGGGCAATATAAACCCACAAGATGAGAGCTTGCAAATCCATGGGTCATGGGTTTGTAACTCTGAAAAAAACACATATCTATTTCCAAAATGGATATATCCATTTTTCAGCGACACATATATCCAAACCAAATATCAAAGCCTTAAAAAAGTGGCTATGTTACACCACCGTCGAGGACAGGGGAACGCCGGAACGGGGGGACAAGTTTCCGGGACGGGGGTACAAAGGGGCCTCCATTTGGGGACAGTGGGGGGCGGGGGGTGTATATACTATATACTATACATATGGTACGTAAAATGCTAGTTATGAAAAAGATGTATAAGACTATTAAGAAGTAAAATAGCAAAATTGCAAATGCCAAATTGAAATACTAAATAGTAAATACGTGAACATTGAAGTTTTCAATATCGAATTACTAATGAGAAATTAGAATACTCAATACTACAATTGTCGAATCGGCAAATGGAAGATTTCTATTATATGATATCAAAAATATCTGATCATAAAGATGATTACAATGAGTAGCATGACATCAAAACAAGTACAAAATCAAAATGTCAAATAATAAAAAAATGTGCTAATTTTTCTTTTAAACCATGTGATTTAAGTTGCCGCCATGGGGGACGCCCGGGCATCCACGGGACGCACAGGCATCCCCCTTAGCGTCCCGGGGACTCTGGGACGTCCCCACGTCCCCGGCGGCGAGCCACCAAAACTGGTGGTGCCACTGGAAACTTGGGAACACCTTTCCCAAGTCTCGGGGACGTCCCCGTTCCGAGAACGCTCGGGATTTAGGGGTGGGACGCGTCCCCGGGGTACACTGAAAAGTGGCATATCCATTTCACTTTTTCTTGTTAAGGAGAGACCTATCATTAGCATGCACACACCATATGTTCATTTTGTATTCTAATGTTTATACAAAATTTCGTATGGTGACAAATATGATATTTCATGAGAGGATGCTAGTTGCATGGTGTGATGACCTTTTTATTCTATTATTCAAATGTCTTTTTCCAAAAAAAAATTGTAAAAAAAGTAGATAATGAGATAATTTTGTAACATTTTCTAAAGTCAATATAATATGAAAAATAATGTACTAGATGTGTTCACAAATTCCAACATATATAAGTAATTTGATCATATTTCAAATTTGTAGTCTTCAATCTCATGTTTTGATTCATGATGTTGATATATATTGACGCCAAACTTAAAATGTAATAGTGTTTCCATTCATGTTGTTGGGACTAATGAATATGCATTGTGCAATTGTGAATGCATATTTGTCATCATATAAATATTTCTTAAAATAATTATGTTTACTTTTAATAAAATTCTTTTAAATATTTTTTTATTTTCATATTCTAAGATCAAAATTTTGTAAGGGTGGTTGTCTCGAGTCAATATTGAACCTTTTGATGGTCCAACAATTGGATCTTATTAGAGTGGTGGTCATGACATATATCATCTATTTAATGAGGGGTTGAAACCAAGGAATGGATATAAAAATGTCTCTAGAAAAATGAGTAGCCAAGGTATTTAATTAAAATAGAGGTTATTTTTATTGGAAAGGTATGGGGTTTTTTAAATAAAACATAAAGTGGTAGAAGAGAAATTAGGGATATTATTTACTACCCTCAAAATAAAGGTGATATGAAATAGATTTATTAAGTGAATACCTTATGTCACACACTTGCAATTTGTGGATAACATAATGTTGGTAGAAGAGCCAACCCTAAGGGATTGTAATAGCATAAAAGAAAAAGAAAGCACAAGGTGGCTTCAAGGTGGCTTCAAGGTAATTAATTAGCAAGAGAAAGACTTAGGCCTTATTGCTAAATGATAGAATCAAGGAATGGAATCTTTTATACCAAATCAGCAATGTGAAGTAGCTCAGCTCCTTGAGAGATACCTATGGATGCCCCTCTTCAAATGAAAGGTGAAAAGTAAGATGGAAGTAGCTTGTGGCCTGGTTTAAGAAATGTCCCACCCCTGGTGAGATATTTTCTAACTGATACTGCTGCTGATTGTGTCTTTTGGTTTTGGTGTTTATTTGTTTTTTGAATGATTTTGAATGATATAATGCCAGGAAATATAAAGAAATGCATATACAAATGCAAGCAAGATATACACTGAGCAAATGCAATGAGAAGTCAAACCAGATTTATTATTTCATTTGCAAAATACAATATAACCATACCCGTGGTCCAGAGCAAAGATCTGAATTATTACAACAGCAAACTGGTGCTCCAATAAAGTCAATGCCTAGCACAAGATGATGAATTTCCCACGCCAAAATTGCTATTGTTGGATTACAATGATCTGGCCGCCCTCAAGAAAGGTAATTAAATGCTGATAAATTAGGCGTTTCAGCCTAGATGCCCACACATCCAGCATAGTATGGTAGTACGGCCTCAACAAAAGACTGGAATGGCCTCTTGAAATCCCACATGCCAATGAAAGAAGGCACAAACCAGAAATAAGGATGAGCAATGATATTTGTCTCAATCTGCGATTCAAACCCTTGCAAATTCTCATGATTATCACTCCAATTAAGCTCAATGTGACTCCTGATGTAAAGCCACCTGCAGATGGAACCTTTGGGTGATCTTTCACACTTGTGGGATGCACAAGCAAAGAGATTCCACATTCTCCAAGACTGAATTTGCAGCAAACCCTTGGTTTCACCTCCAAATGCCAAGCAACAAAAGCCAACTGCTGAGAGAATGATCAATAATGAATACATTTGCTTTCTCACATGCTTTTATACCCTCTCCAAGATGGCACAATTTCCCATGAGGCTTTTTAATCAATCAAATATATTAAAATACTTTCTTTTGATGTGACTTTATAATATCTCTTGAAGTGGGCGCTCATCTCAATGTCACTTTATATTTTGACTTAATGATATTAAATGCCTTCATACTAAAGTCAACAAGTCATTTAATGATTTCACTTTATAATTTAATTAATTATTATTAAAGTATAACTTAAATAATAATTAAATACCGTAACTCCAATAATAAACTTCATAAATCAATTTCGTTAGCGCCAGGAGGTAGCCAACTAAATTCTCTGCTCACCAAGGTGCCTTACTATAAATAGTAAGGCCTCTAACAACTCATTGACTTACTATAAATAGTAAGTACAAGCCTAAAAACCCTGAATAACATAGTCTTTGAATATGCCAAGGATCTGGAGATGAAAAACACTACAAACTGCCAACTAAAGAACCAGATATCCCAAAACTGGGCCCTCTAATCACCATTATTAGCCTACGAGGACCCGATGATAGGCTAATCCGTAAAACACTAATACACGCTAAAAATGGGACATTACACTCGACCCTCCCCGAGATTGCTTGTCCCCAAGCAATCTCAACTACAAAGAAACACCACTCCACCTGGGCCCCAAGGGAAGAACTATGGAATGTCCCTCACGTCACCAACTAACTCTTGCAACACCAACATAAGCACAACTGACAAAACACAATGACCAAGGTCAATCCCTGTATCATGTGTCTCAAAAGTATGATCATCAAGAACAAGCAACTCTAGAAACTGAAATGATTTGCTTCCCCCATCTATGCAAAGAAATCCATCATACTAACTGTCCAACTCATGCACGCAAGATTTGTGCATCAGAATCAAATCATGTACAAGTGGGTCAAAGGTGAAACTATATGCACTCCTCACAATGTACATGTTGTGAAACTCATCAATAAACCCTATCTGGGGTCCTGATGCACAAGGATCCCAAACTTTGTGATCATCACACAACTCTAGACTAGGGTCAAGAGGAAGACCGTCATCCAACTCAAAGAGCAGATTGTCAAAAGTCATACCAGTATCACACTCAAATAACAGATTGTTAACAAACTGTACACTATCCATGTGTTGATCTGAACTACGCTCATCCGGACCTATGGAGTAATGAGTAGAATCATATTCCTCTTGACATTGCTCATGCTCCTCCATCACCTGTTCAAACTTCTCCTTTATCCTTCTGCCCTTCTCCCTACTGATGGAGATGGCACATAAACTACCATCAACAATTCCCCTCAACATATATTTTCTACCATTCTTCTCAAATTTCATTTTTGTTGTTTGCAAATTGAGGGGAAATTCTCCAATGGCCTGGAGCCACTTCACGCCCAACACAATGTCCATCTCACCCAAGCTGACAACATAAAAATCATCCTGGAACTCGTAATCATTCAACAATAGGGTGAGATTAAGAATCCTCCTAGTGCAAGTAAGTAAAACCATCTGCTACTCTTACCCTGAAACCCTCGAAGTCCTCTGCCTGTAGTCCTCACCTAGCCACCAATCCCTCATCAATGAAATTATGTGTGGCACCAGTTTCAATCAGCGTGATACAACACTGCCCATTCAAGACTCCTCTAACTCTAAAAGATCCCTAGGTCTGGATGCGAGTGTCTAATGCCAAAGGAGACAACTTAGCATCTCTTCTTGACTCTGTAGATGCTCCTCCCATCTTATTGTCATCCATATCAGCACGCTGATCTGGAATTTCAGAATCTAATTGATCATCATAGAACCACTTCATACGGTTTGCTTTACCCTTGGGCCTCAATGAACATTCATGGTCTCTAGTGTAGGGTCCTTTACACCAATAGCATAATTTCTTTTTCCTCAACTCATCACGTGACTCATCATCAAATCTAATTGCTGATTTCTTTTTCTGATCAGCAACTTGTTGATGGCTCTCTTCTGCTAGAGCAGTCATAGATTTAGGTAGAAGCTGCTTTTTTGGAGCAGAAAGCTCTATACTCTATGCCTTTTTCATTGCTTCCTGTAGAGTGGGAGGGTCAAATGCTTTGATCCAACCTCTCAATGGCTCAAGCAAACCCTCACTAAACAAAATTACCAATCTCTTCTCTGAAATACTCAACACCATCACCGACAATCGCTAAAACTCCCCAATGTATGACTCCAAACTGCCTACCTGTCTGGGCTGATCTAGCTCTCTAAAGTATAACTTTGGGTCCTTCTAATTGAAGCACTTAAGAAGTCTATTTGTGAACTCATGGTAGGTAGTGATGAGATGGTGCTCTAAAGTAATCATGCCATGATACCACCATTCGCGCACAAATCCATGTAAGTGCAATGTAGTGAACTTAATCGCCTCATCCTCTGGCATGGGCCTCAATGATAGGCAGTTGTCCAATTTTTGGACCCAAGATCTAGCAGTGCATTTATCAATGCCATCAAAGTGTGACAAGGTGACCTTGCTCATAGCCTGCTAAAAGTCACGCGTAGCCTATGGTGCCTACTGTGCCCTGGGCTCTATCCTGACTACTCCACCACCTCTAGGCCTCTTTTGATCCAAAAACCGATTCAAGGTCAATCAACAGGTAAATTCATATACTCTGCATAATGACGAGTGATATCTCCTGTAGTGAGAACATGTGGCTCTAGCACCTGAACTTGTGGAGCCTGTGGGGCCTGTGGCTCCTCCCTAGGAGTGAAGGTCAGCTGGTTGGGCCTAAGAACTGAGCCCATAGAAGATGAAGACTGCTGAAATGCCACATTAGGCTGACCCAAACCCTGTGTACCACTAGTCTGCCCCTGATAACCTATACGTTGTGGTTGAATAAACTGCCTCATTATGCCCATTAGCTGAGACATCGTGTCCATCATATTATTGAACTACCTTCTAGCTCTAGAGTCAGGACTGACTGAATCTGCATGTCTCTTCTCCCTATCATCCATGGCACCTGTAATGCTCTCTGTGTCACTGTCACTACCAATATTATGAATACCCAAAATGCCTGACATTTTTTATCCTTTCGGAACGGGAGGTGGTTCCCACTATTCTGCTCATCTGGTATATTGTTTAAACTCTTTACTCATGAAACTTCTAACTCACAGGATGGCAAGAGACCACTCTGATACCACTGAAATGTCCCACACCTGGTGAGATATTTTCTAACTGATACTGCTGCTGATTGTGTCTTTTGGTTTTGGTGTTTATTTGTTTTTTGAATGATTTTGAATGATATAATGCTAGGAAATATAAAGAAATGCATATACAAATGCAAGCAAGATATACACTGAGCAAATGCAATGAGAACTCAAAGCAGATTTATTATTTCATTTGCAAAAATACAATATAACCATACCCGTGGTCCAAAGCAAATATATGCAGATCTGAATTATTACAATAGCAAACTGATGCTCCAATAAAGTCAATGTCTAGCACAAGATGATGAATTTCCCATGCCAAAATTGCTATTGTTTGATTACAATGATCTAGCCGCCCTCAAGAAAAGTAATTAAATGCTGATAAATTAAGCGTTTCAGCCTAGATGCCCACACGTCCAGCATAGAATGATAGTACAGCATCAGCAAAAGGCTGGAATGGCCTCTTGAAACCCCACGTGCCAATGAAAGAAGGCACAAACCAGATATAAGGATGAGCAATGATATTTGTCTCCAATCTGTTATTCAAACCCTTGCAAATTCTGATGATTATCACTCTAATTAAGCTCAATGTGACTCTTGATGTAAAGCCACCCGCAGATGCAACCTTTGGGTGATTTTTCACACCTATGGGATGCACAATCAAAGAGATACCACGTTCTCCAAGACTAATTTGCTGCAAAACCCTTGGTTTCACCTCCAAATGCCAAACAACAAAAGCCAAGTGTTGAGAGAATGATCAATAATGAATACATTTGCTTTTTCACATGCTTTTATACCCTTTCCAAGATGACACAATTTCCCATGAGGCTTTTTAATCATTTAAATATATTAAAATACTTGTTTTTGATGTGACTTTATAATATCTCTTAAAATGGGTGCTCATCTCAATGTCACTTTATATCTTGACTTGATGATATTAAATGCCTTTATACTAAAGTCAACAAGCTATTTAATGATTTCACTTTATAATTAATTAATTATTATTAAAGTATAACTTAAATAATAATTAAATATCATAACTCCAATAATAAACTTCATAAATCAATTTTGTCAACGCCAGGAGGTAGCCCACTGAATTCTCTGCTCACCATGGTGCCTTACTATAAATAGTAAGGTAGGCCTCTAACAACTCATTGACTTACTATAAATAGTAAGTACATACAAACCGAGCCTAAAAACCCTGAATAACATAGTCTTTGAATATGCCAAGGATCTGGAGATGACAAACACTACAAACTGCCAACTGAAAAACCAGATATCCCCAAAACTAGGCCCTCTAATCACCATTAGTAGCCTACAAGGACCTAATGATAGGCTAATCCATAAAACAATAATGCACACTAAAAAGGGGACATTACAGTTTAGTGGAGAAATTTTTAAAAATTCTAAGCAGTTGGAAAAGGAAATAGTTATCCTTAGTAGGACATTTATCCCTTTAAAATCCAACATCCTAGTTGGTCCCAACTGTGATGTTCTTCTTGCTGCATGCCTCAAGAATATTTTGAAATAAATGGACACAATTGCACAACGCATGTCAATTCCTTTAGAAAGGAATGGGAAAGAAGAGAATATTTCCCCAGTCAATTGGGTTAAAGTTTGTCTCCCAACTAAGTTTGGAGGAATCAAAATTATTAACAATAAAAGGGTCAACAAAGTTTTAAGTTCTAAGTGGGTGTGGACACTCTATAGTAGGTCCAATCCACTCATGGAGTTGTTTGATTTCAAGATTCTACCTTGACAATGAAGAACATAAAAGGATTTCTACTACTTCTAATCTTGCTAAAGGTTCATGTTAAATTTAGAGATCAGATTATATGCAGAATGTTGAACTTGATAAATCTGAAGTTGATTGCCAAATCAATATTAAAATACTGATCATGAATTCACAAGTCTGAAAGTTTCTTAGTGGTATTCGATCTACAAGAGCAGAACATTTATTGATTTCGATGTCTCCAATTGTGGATCGGATCTACATTAAATATATAAGGAAGAGACACATCCCATGAGTGGACATGTCTCCACAAAGTGGAGGCATGTCCGTTCATGAGATGTCTCATGAGTTGTGCCTTTTCATCTAAACTAAACACCCGATCACCAATTTGGAGTTAGTTACTTAATAAACATAAATGCTTACTAAGTTCGATCTGATTTTAACTTGCACAAATAAATAATATCCAATCTGGAAATGATCACCAATAATGATGCTCGATCGGGATCCTATATGAAACATGAAATGCTAATAATCCGCAATTAATAACCTATAAATGCAGATCGATAATATACTTGGAATGTAGTAGATTTCGATAGAAATGATGATGTATACAATTAATTTATATATATATATATATATATATATATATATATATATATATATATTTGTGTATACATATGTCAGTACATATTGACATATATATACACCCACATATGATCATCATTTCTATATCTGACCGAAGCTACCATATTTCAACAGTTCGACTATATGGAATAATATCATTTTCAAACATTCCCAAGTTCATAGTTATCTCTTTTAGACAATAGGGATAGGGAAAATGATCCCAATATGGATTTGTCTTTATGTTCTTTGGCCTATTTTGGACATATGACAATTTTATGAATGCTAGTGAAGGTTTGGGATGGTATGGGACATTTTGAAGTATTTGGTAGAGAATGTCATTCCAAGATTGGTTCTAGTCATCATTGGCCTCATAAATATAGTTGTGTTGAAAGGGTAGAAACGATACTTAATTTGCATCAAAAGTGGAATTTGATTGCATATTTGGGTTCCTATAAAAAATGTGCAATTCTAAAATATGGTATTTTGTTTTGAGTCCATATGCAAAATTTATGGCTTCCAAAGTAATTACGTGTAATGTCCTAGCCAATATGGCTACAAATATTATTTAAATCAACTGCTCTGGTAGACCTTCTAATGTCATGACCAAATATATAGGATAAATAGACAAATTTAATAATATTTAAAATGGTACCATAGAAACCCTAAATTTATATGAATGTTTACCCACAGCATTAACAACCTTATAAAACCTTAGCACAACTGCATTAACAACTCCTAAATATTCTTCAACTTCTTTATATTCCCCTAAAATGTATTAATTTTTACACAACATTTATGCTTAGGATGTTGGATTATTGTCATTGATGTCAAAGAAGGACCATAAGATGTTATTGCTGAAGCAGAATGCAGGTCTCCAAGAACAGAATATTTACTTAATAAGGAAATATGAATAAACAGATTTTATTTATCTGATGAGGCCGACTTCCTTGTGCCCTTATTCAAAAAGAAAATTTGAATTAAATTAATATTTAAATCATAGGGCCCACCCACTCATTGTGGTGCCCAAAATAAAAAGCAATTTAAATTAATTTAATATTAGAGGGGCCGACCCCCTAATTGATTCATCCAAAAATTACACATAAATAAAGGGGTGATTAAGGGCAGCAAATGACATTGCTAAGGAAGAAAATTCATGACCAGTTATGATATAAAAGCAGTGATTCATATGAAGAAAAGATTATCATTAATGGGCAGCAATTAATACATCCAAGAGAGCAGCAATTATATTGATAAAAGGAAAGTATTTAAGGAGAAGCTAAAGGCAGCGATCAAAATGAATATAAAGTCATGTTTTTTTAGAAGATTGCCTTTATTCAAAAGGTTACACCTCTTCATTCAGGTATGAAGTTATAAATAGTGATTTCATTTTGAGATGTGATGGGGGTGTGTGAAGAATAAAATATATATCAAATATACACCAGCAAGTTAATGTGAAGAAGTAAAGTATACATCATATAAATATATGAGTTTACTTGCAGATTTTATGAAGAAATTGTGAGGAATATTAGAGCAGAATCAAGGGGAACATATGCACATTGTATGAGGAGATTGTGAGAAATTTTATGGCAGATTTATAATAAGTTTTTATGTGGATATTGTAATCAGTTTTACACAATCAAATCCAAAAATTATTCAGCTATAGGCCATAAATTTGTTTAAAACTTTATGATAGTATGACCTTGATTTTGTTTGTTCAAGTTTGTGTCTTGTGTAGAAGGAGAATATATTTCAAAATCTTTCCAAGCCATAAGATGTCCAAAGAGGAATTATGAGGGCCATCAATGAAGTTATGAGAGCTGTAATGTCCCCTTCTCGAGCATGATCTTCTCAGATGACCGCTGGCCTATTCTGGAGACTCGTAGGCTACTCGAATAGTTTGATTAGGGTTTCTTGTGTGGAGGTTGCAGTTGCTCGTGAATTGGTGGTTGAACTACGGATTCCTTCTGGGTTTTCTATGGGCTTCGCAGTGATATGTTTCTCTTGGCATTCTGAGCATTTTCTGGAATTTACTATTTTTAGTAAATTCTATTTCTGGCAGTGGTCCTATTGGTCTCGGCACAGTTGACCTTCCTCTTCAGTCGACTCAGTTGGCTTACTCAATTTTGGCTTTGGGGCATAACTGGAGAGATAAGTTGGATTATTTAAATTAAGTCATGTTTTAATATTATATTTTAACATTGACCCCTTGGCCTAGCAACTTCACTTTAAGTTGTTTTAAAAGATGTTCTTTATAGTGGGCGCCTCATTTAAGGAATTAATTATATCTTTATTTAAAGATTTATTCCAAGCATAAGTTGGACGCCAACTTCAAGGAAGGAATTAAATTATAATTAAAAGTCAAAATTGAAGCTTTGGAGAAAGGGACGCCATCTCTGAAGGATTAGGGTTTGACTCTGAAAAGAAGATTAGGGTTTCGAGAAGTTCAACGGAAAATTATAAAAGGAAGCCTTCGGTTCTCATTTCAGTATCTTTTGTCTACAGGAATGTTATGCTGCCGGATTGGCTTTGGGACTGCTTCGAGGAATGTATGCCTCCTAGCTTGGCATTGCTTCTCGCTTGAAAGATAGCGACTAGTGGTGAGATAGTGTAGTTTGAGAGTCTTGCATTGGGATTTGTGCATTGTAATCAGCTTGTGGCTTTCTAGTTCAGATTTATGCATGTTAGAGAAATTCTGGGAATTGCATTTTTAGTACAGCCGATTGTCCTTTTTATTCATAAGTCAAAAAATACCAAAAAGATCCTTCTGGGTATTGTTCTTATCTTCTAGTCTGTGAGGGGTGACCCTATTCTCAAGTTTGCAGATTTTTTTATAGTGTATTGAATTTTTAAAAGGAAAATCGCCTTTCCCTTGAGGGTCGTACCTTTTAGACTGTCTTGGGATTCGTGCATTAATTAAATGTGGTCTCTTTGGTCAGTTTTATGATTCAAACTTGGGCGCCATCATACTAGGATCATTATGCAATTCGTCTTGTGAAATTTGATTAAGTTTGGAGCAAGTTGTGAGTGAATTTGTGAGTTTCAAGGCTGCTATTCATGCACGTGGAAAACAGGACTGTCACAAATCAGATTGTCAGGTTGGCTTTAATAATTGAGTTTTTGATCCAAGCTTTATTATTCAGTGAAGGAAACTCAATATATATCGTTGCAGCTCTATTTACATGTTGATTCACATTGATAGCAAGGCATTAACTTTCATATTGTAAGCTGACAGTAGTACTGACAGCAGCTGTTATTCTTGCTTATCTTGATTTTGTAATGCTCAACTTTACATTCCGTAATTGCAATTGTAATTCCTTTATCTCCGCCCTATGGTAGCTCCTTTCCCACCCCGGGTTAGAAAGCACATTCTGGGTGTCGAGTTACTTTCAGCATTCTAGCTTATTTCCCTTCAAAGCATTGTAATTCTTAGCACTCCGCCATATGGTCACCTCAATTCCATACTGGATTGGGTAGCACATACTTGGTGTTGAGTTTCTTTCAGTACTTGTCATGTAGAAGATCCTCTGACCATATGCTCGCCATCATCGGCGCCATTCTTGGTTAGAGTTCCTTCCAGTTCTGTTTCTGCATTCAGATCCTCTGACCAATGCTCACACCTTGCCCACATCGGGATCCTGGTGTACATTCTGGTTAGAGTTGCTTCAACATCATTTTGGTCTAGATCTAACCTTAACGGGTGCGTTTGTTTGTAAACTTGCATTTGAAAAAACAAAAAAATTTGGCTCGGAATATTTCAGTGGTATCAGAGCCAAGATCTTGCCATCCTGTGAACAAGTCGTCTATGAGTGACAGAGAAAAGAGATACATTGCAAGGGAAGACAAGAAAGTTGGAAAACAGTTTCAGCCCTATTAGGCTCCAGAAGGTCAGACAGCTTCAGAGGTTTTGAGGGCTCATTGGGAGTCTTCTCAGGAAATAGACATGGCAGAAGGTGAGAGATCAGTTGGGGGTAACGAGAGGTTTACCAGCAACAAAGATGATAGTGGAAAGGGAAGAGAGAGATCTATAACTCCCGGAAAGAGATTTGAAAGGAAGATGGATGCCTTGATGGACATGGTATCTCTCATGATGGGGAAAGTAGGCCAGAACACAACTCCACAAAGTAACCCTGGACTTAGAGGAGAACACAGTGCCTCCAACCAGCATGATGGACATGCAGCTCAGCCTATTTCAAACAACACTTACATCTCAGCCAAGCCTTTCAAACCCACCTTCTTGGTGCCCGCAAACACTCAACCTGATCCTGAAGAGAATGCTTCATTCGTGGAGCAGTTGAGACTTGGCCGTGCGGAGTATGATTCTCTCTCTGATGAAATCAAGATGGATATGTCCTATAATGACTTTATGGATCATAAAAGAAAGAATAAGGGACAAGGGAGACATCATGAGCAAAGAAGAACAACAGTTCAAGGGGACTTGTATCAAGCTGTCAACAAGGTTATACTTCCACACTATGACGGGAGTGATAACAGTTCAGCTCGAGCTTGGATTCAGAAGCTGGATAACTATCTAACTCTTAGACCCATGGCGGAAGAGGAGGCGATTAAGTTCGCTACGCTACACCTAGATGGAGTGGCGCATGAGTGGTGGTACCATGGCCTAGTCACCTTGGGTCATCGGTCTATCACAACCTATGATAAGTTCACAAATAGGCTCATCGGGAGATTTGAGAAAAAAGATCCTGAAATTCATTTCAGAGAATTGGCACAGTTGAGGCAGTATGGCACAGTTGATGCCTACATAGCTGAGTTCCAGAGACTCTCAGTCATGGTCACTGGAATCATGGAGAGGCGGTTGGTGATCCTTTTCAGTGAAGGATTGATGGAACCACTCAAGGGATGGATTAAAGCTTTTGATCCACCCTCCTTACAGGAGGCCATGAAGAAGGCAAGAAACATGGAGTGGGCAGCTCCGAAGGCAAAGTTTCAACCCAGGCCATCCTTTCACAAAGGGGATAAAGGAAAAAGACCTCATCAAAGACCTCCTTTGAGACCTCAGCATTAGGAGTTCAAACATCATAATCCTCATGTCACAAGATTAGATCCAGAGACCCTAAACGAACTCAGAAGAAAGGGGTTATGTTTCCGGTGTAGGGAAAAATGGTCTCAAGATCATGTTTGTCCAAAGGGAGTTAAATTTAATCAGATTGAGTACTATTCAGCTGGTGAAAGTAATTCTGATTTTTCAGACCAGCAATTTGATTTTGAGGATAGTGATGTAGAAAGAGTCCTAGAAGAGTCTTAAGATGAAAAGGAAAGCGAAGGTATTTTGGCTCAGCTTTCGAGCTTTCAAAGAAATGAATCCTTCAAGGTTCGAGGGATGATTAAGGGGTAGCGAATAGTTGCTTTGATTGACACCGGGGCAACACATAACTTCATTGATGAAGTTGTGGTGGCAAAGAAGGGGCTGCAAACAAAAGAGTTTGAAGGCTTCAAGGTCATGGTTGCTGATGGATTCCACATTTCATGTACCAAGAAGATCTCAAACATGACTATGCAGTTGGGAAACTACGAAGTCAAGGACGACTTCTATGTAGTCAACATTGGAGATACGGATGCCGTTTTGGGCATTCAATGGTTGTGTTCACTTGGAGAGATCTCCTTAAATTTGCAAACTATGGAGCTCAAGTTTCAATCCGATGGGAAGAGGGTAGTACTAAGAGGAATGTCCAATGGGGGTCCTCGGGTTGTGTCATTTAAGAGAATGGCAAGGCTGGTTCGACATGATCAAGTTGAGTGGGCTGCAGAATGTATGATTCTTCCTGCTAGTCCGATTGACACTAAGAGAGACTATCCTCCTGATGTTCAGTCTTTACTCACAAAAAAGAGCAAGGTATTTGCTGATTTACCTCCTGGACCACCACCTGAGCGGGGTTCGGAGCATATCATAGAGCTCAAGGAAGGAGCTAAACCTGTTATTACAACTCCCTATCGGTATCCTAAGAAGCAGAAGGATGATATCGAGAAAAACATTCAGGAACTCTTGGAGATGGGTTTCATTCGTCCAAGCAAGAGCCCCTTCGCTTCAGCAATGGTTCTTGTGAAGAAGAAGGATGGTACCATGCGCATGTGTGTGGACTATTGTGCATTGAATCAAAGCACCATCAAAAACCGATACCCCATTCCAAGGATAGATGAGCTCATTGACGAGCTACATGGGGCCAAGTTCTTCTCAAAGATCTATTTGAGATCGGGCTACCACCAGATTCGGATGAGAGGATCTGATGTTGAGAAGACAGCTTTCAGATGTCACTATGGCCACTTCGAGTTTCTAGTCATGCCATTTGGGTTGACTAATGCTCCTGCTACCTTCCAGTCTTGTATGAACAGGGTTTTTCAGAAGCAGTTGAGGAGGTTTGTGTTGATATTCTTCGATGACATTTTGATTTACAGCAAGACTTGGGAAGAACATCTCAACCACTTGGAGGAAGTGCTCAATATTCTAGAATCAGAAAGCTTGTTTGCCAAAGAATCCAATTGTGAATTTGGAATGACGGAGCTTCTTTACCTTGGCCACATAATCAGTGCTGAGGGAGTGAAGGTTGATCCTGGAAAGATCAAGGCAATTGTTGATTGGCCACCTCCTGAGAACTTGACTCAGTTGAAAGGGTTCTTGGGTCTTTGTGGATTTTATCGGAGATTTGTGAAAGGCTACTCACAGAATGTTGCTCCTCTTACTGATCTCACAAAAAAAGGAGCTTTTTGTTGGATAGAGAAGGCTCAAACTACTTTTGATAAGTTTAAGAGGATCATGAGCTCTTGTCCGGTTCTGGCTATTCCGGATTTCTCCAAGCCTTTCGAGCTACAGTGTGATGCATCCGGTGAAGGAGTTGGGGCTGTTTTGATGCAAAACAAACATCCAATAGTGTTTGAGAATAGAAAGCTAAGAGGTGTTGAAAGAACCTACTCCATTTATGACAAGGAAATGCTTGCCATTATGCATGCATTAGCTAAGTTCAGACAGTATTTGGTGGGAAAAAAGTTCGTGGTCAAGACTAATCACAATAGTCTCAAACACTTCATGCATCAAAAAGATCTGAACGAGAGGCAACAAAAGTAGGTGAGTAAGAGCTTCAAGCTTACGACTTTGACATTGAGTATGTCAAAGGGAAAAATAACGTTGTGGCTGATGCTCTGTCTAGGAGACCCCATTTGAGCTCATTGTGTGAGCTTACCACTGATTGGAAGGACATGTTGCTTGCTGATTATGCCAAAAATCAGTTTGCAACCAGCATCATTTGAGGGTACTTTTCAGGACGAAAGGTACAAGGTGATTGAAGGGTTGATACACTACAAGGGTAGAATCTTTCTGGTGGCTGTTTCTAAGCTCAGGAAGAAGATTTTGTTGACATTTCATGACATTCCGCTTGCTGGTCACCAAGGGTTTTTTAAGACCTATTGGCAGATCCGGGAAAGATTTTCTTGGAAAGGGTTGAAAGGGGAAGTTCAACGCTACATTCAGGAGTGTCCCGTTTGTCAAATGAACAAGAATGAGCATACTTTACCAGCTGGTCTGCTGCAACCTCTCCCTATTCCCAATCAAAAATGGGAAAGCATATCGATGGACTTCATCACGGGGTTGCCCAAGGTGCAAGGGAAGGATTGTATTTATGTTGTAGTGGATCGATTAACAAAATTTGCTCACTTCTTCGCCATTACCAGCTCTTTTTCAGCAGCCCAAGTTGCAGATCTGTTTTTTCATGAGGTGTTTAGGTTACATGGGCTGCCAAAAAACATTGTGAGTGATAGGGACAGCAAGTTCCTAAGCACTTTTTGGCAAGAGGTCTTCAGAATGAGTGGTACTGTGCTTACTCCAAGCACTAGTTATCACCCCCAAATAGATGGACAAACTGAAATAGTGAACAAGTGGTTGGAAGGCTACTTGAGAAACTATGTTTCGGAGCAGCAAAGAGTGTGGGTTAAGTGGCTTCACATAGGCGAGTACTGTTATAATTCTTCCTTTCATATGTCAATAAAGATGTCACCTTTCTTGGCTCTTTATGGTTATGAAGCACCTAGCTTTGCTGATTTGGTATTTGGTGATAGCAAAGCTCCTCAAGCCAAGGACTTATTGCAGCAGAGTCAAGACATCATGAAATCATTGAAGAACAATCTTCAAATTGCACAGAATCAGCAAAAGATGTGTTGTGACGTTTTTCACACATCGCCCCATTGCAAATGGGGACCCCCTAATTTTGGCTTTGCTTTTCGTTTGTTTTGTCGTTGTCTCTCTTTTCTACTATCTGTCTTTTCGGGATTGAGCCCGTCACTGAGTTTAAACGCGAAATATTGGCCAAGTCTGAAATTAGGGTTTCATCGTTTCTGGCCAGTTTAAGGTCAAGTAAAGTGAGAAAATTAAAAATTGAACTTAACGATGTTGTCAGCAGGCATCCAGCAGGTTTCCAGCCAGTTTTCATCAAATTCAGGGTACTTACTATTTTTAGTAAGTGTGAAATTCAGGGCAATTCGTCAGCTATTTTGAGATTCTGATCATCACACTGCATTCAGGGTATATCAGATTGCTTGCATGCCAAATTTGAGTGAAAACAGACGACTTACTATTTTTAGCAGTCTGGCTTCCGGCACAAATTTCAGGGTCCAGATGCAGAGATTTTCTTTGCATGTTTGGATATTCCTTCTGGGTTTTTCGAGACCTTCGCGATGATGTAACATGCAAGACGAGACGACTACTTTCAGAATTCAGCCTTCCGAGGCTATTTTTAGGGTTTGCATGTCGAGGTTTCTTTTCGATAAGGAACTTTATATTTTTAGTAGATGTCGGCGGCCACTTCCCGTGATTGATTCGCAGGCTCATGTGATCATGACGAAGGAAGCAGAGATCATTGGTATACCGTATAGAAACAGAGTGAGGTTTTCCGACCCGAATTCTAAAATGAGCATCAAAAGTCAAAACTTACGAAAGCAGTTATGAAACCACGTGATAAACATTCTTCGAGGCTATCTGTGGTGAAATTTAGTCAAACAGACCTTACTATTTATAGTAAGTCAGTTGAAGCAATGAGCTAAAATAGTAAATCGGTTATCTTGTGATAGAATAGTCTAGCGTGATGAGGAGCGCCTCATTAAAATTTCAACTCGATCGGAGCTTGGGAGCTATCAGAAACATGAGCTTACTATTTATAGTAAGCCACCTTCAGAAACAGGCTAAAAATGGCAGGCTTGCTCAGAATGGCAGTGTCAGCAAGGTAATGGAGTCACGAAGATCCAGTGTTTAAAATTTCAAAGCAATCTGAGCCTCAGAAGTGTGAAAATTGAGGAGCTTACTATAAATAGTAAGGCGTGCAGGAACTGGCAAGGAGAGAAAAAGTCAAAGTGGTCAATGAATCTCATCCACCAACAAGGCCAAAATGCGCCCTCTTCTCAAGACTGAGCATTCAAAAAAATTAACTAAGGCATGAAGTTTTATCCTCCTCAAGGCAAGAAATGCGCCTAAGATAGAAATGGTCAAAGGAAGTCAATGTTTTCATCCTGCAGGAGGTGCAAAATGCGCCCAATTCATGCCATGTGAGGACAAAAATGAGAAGCTGAAAAGTCACAAGGAAAGGCGTTAGAAAGTTATCCTCCTCCACTAGTAAAATGCGCCCAAGTTCAACAAGGAGGAGTGAGCAAGCAAAGTCAAAGGTCAACAATTTTTCATCCTTCATGGGGTACAAAATGCGCCCAAAGGAGAGAAAGGTCAAAGAAGTCAACGAGTTTTATCCTCCTCCCATGCCAAAATGCGCCCAAGGGAAATTGATAGAAGTTAAAAAATTTCTAAGTGTCGGATATCCTCCTCACCCCTCTAAATGCGCCCATCTTCCTCCTAGGTGGAAATGCGCCAAGTTTAGAAGAAGTCAAAGAGGGTCAAAGATTTCCATCCTCCTTGCATGCTCAAATGCGCCCAAGTGCATGCATGTGAAGACAAAACCAATGGCATGCAAAGAGACAAAACGTATGCATGCAAGGAGGGAATATTCCAAATGAGTTGAAAGGCAAGTTTTAAAATCCACTTCATAATGCAAATCCGCCCAAGTGTAGAAGCTGGTCAAAGAGTCAAAGGCGTTGGAAGAAGTCTCATCCTCCAGCACATGCAAAATGCGCCCATCCTCCTCTATGCCTCAAATGCGCCCATCCTCCTCTATGCCTCAAATGCGCCCAAAGTTGAAATGTGAAAGGTAAATAAAGGTAGTAAATAAGGTAAAGGTGGGTGAAAATTCTCTTCAAGGCGTGGTGAAAGGGTGATGAATGCTAGGCGTGGATTTGAATATTCCTCTCAAGTGTGCTACATGCGCCAAGGTGGTGGGAGTCATAAGGTGTTAGAAAATTTGCTAAGGCATGGAGAAGTGATGTGTGTTGGAAAAT
>VDFB02392127.1:0-46022 GCA_007258455.2 Sequoia sempervirens | reverse complement strand
AAGCTGAGTCATTCTTGCTTTCATACCATGTGGAGGCTGAAGGTCGCCATTATATCCAAATGACATGAACATGAATCAAACATGAAAATAATCATGTATAAGAGATACATTTGATTTGAAAGGACCTGTAGGGAAAAACTTTATTTATCTATCTGAATTAACAAGTTAATTATCAATGAGGTTGGTATGTATACATGTTCAAGTCATTGATGCATGATGGGACCAACTTGACCCAATTAATTTTATACTTCATTATAGGTGACTCTTGGGGCCAATGACATACAATGAAAAGTAAATTGAAAATTACACAAGATCTAACAAGGACAGGCAATTCCTTATCATTTACTTGACTTTAGCTCTGTATTAATACATTTATCTTGAATACAAGAGAAAGAACACTCTTTTGGTGTTCTTCAATAATTTTGTTGTGTTTTCTTCTTTTATCTTACATCAATAATTTTGACTAGAATAAAAACTATAAAAGGAAAATGAAAAGCTTTGTGGATAGCAGGACTCTGACATAAGCAGGCCAGCTGTAGTCAGAGTGCTTAATACAATGCTTCTCATGAGGCATGGACCTTTATCAGTCTTCTGTTTCATTTCATTATTTCTATCAGTGCTATGAGCACATCACATCCGCTGTACTATACATTTTGAAGGATTTTAAAATCAATTGTGTGCCAGGGATAATTTTCTGATCTCAGCTTTCTTTTCCTTGTAAGTCATTACTGTTTTATTGATCTTTGAAAATATTTCAGAAGTTAGGTACAGTAAACATTCAAAAGGCTGTTCTGGTACATGATTTTCTTTTGTCTTTGCTCTTGGAATACAATGGTTGTTTATTGATTGGAGCAGTTAGCTTACCTCTCAGCTTCATCTATTTTGTTATAGGAAAAAGTACCGACTGTGGATAGTGAGACTCGAAGATTAGCTGTTGTCAACATGGACTGGAATCATATTAAGGTATGTCTTCATGTCCACTATAATACTGCTGGATCTTTTTCAACATGGTGCAAAAGCATATTTGGTAGGAGGAGATTTCAAGTGTTCTATTTATTATTTGCTTGGAAATGGTGAGGACATAACTGTGCCTTTTTGTCAATTGTTGGGACAGTGCATTTAACTATTTGATCTGAAAACAAATTTTCAAATGTTTTGTAGGTTTGATAACTCAAAATTTGAATGGAATACAGAGCCCATGTTTTTTTGGCAGCATATGCATCTGCCAAGTTGACCAGACTTTATGGAAATGGAAAGTTGTGTTTGATAATTCTTAACAAACTTGCCAAATACTATCATAAGCATCAAGTTTTTTTTTTTTTGAAATTTCCAACTGTCTTTTGTTCAGTTTAGGTTTCTCCCTATGTGATGTTAGTCTGATGAAAGAGATGAAACTCTGTAGTTAATAAGCTGAACTATTCTCATTAAGGTGGTTGCTCTCTTTGTCTCTGTATCTGTGATTGCTTTTCTGGATATATTCATTTTAAGAACACATGATTTTTGATAAAGTTAAAAAAATGTATTATAAAAAAGAGGGAACAATTCCCAAAATTACGAAGATGATGTGAGACAGAAACCAAACAGTATGCTAAAGGCAAAGATAACTTTTTAAAAAACTTAGCTGTAAACCCAGCATGTAGAAAATGTTATGGGCAGACATGTGCTTCAGGAGGGATGTAATCTGTTCATATACATGCATGCAAAAAGCAAAAAACATGCATAAAAAAGCAATGCAAGTATGAAAAGCAATGCATGCATGCACAAATGCTATGCATGCATGCATGAGTGAGGGAGGGCCCAAACCATTTCCTTATGATCCAAATTAGTTTCCTTTAGAGAAAATTCTAGGAAATAACTCTCCAAAAGGGGCCAAAGCAGAGGATTCATTTGGGGGGAGTTAAGTCCCCATAGGTCCCATGAAAACAGCTTCATTGATCATCATTGGATTTCATGGTGCCCACCAAGACATATTTGATATTTCAGAAGAGATTGGTACCAGCTGCAACATCATCTAGAGCTGCATACCTATTTGGCTGCACACCTTTTATCTTATAAGAAGGTGACTGCACATTGCCTATGTGCTCTGAACCTAGTCCAAAAATTTCTAGGAATTCTTGATATATCTTACTCGTATCTTGCTACCTTCCCTTATAATATCCTCCAAAGGTCTAAAAGATCTTCCAGATTCCCCTTAAAATTATAATTGACTAACATTTCTTGAATAGTCATCACCTATTTTAAAAGAACTTGAGTTTCCTTTACTACTTCCTCATTAGCTTGATTATTTTGCTTGCCCTTTGCGACCTGGCTACCAATAGATCCTGGGTTCTTGTTTCTAGTTGTCTGCTTCTTCTTGGGTTTGATGAAACCCTCTATATCCTTATTCTCTTCAGCTTCCTTTTTAAAATTCTTGGACTTCTTTTGAAAAATGGGACATTCACGAATGAGATGACCATAATCATGGCATCTCCTGCATCTAGAGGCAATACTTTAATGGTCCAGGGCTTAAGACCATTCAAAATCTTCAACTTTCATGGTTATATCTTTTGGAAGTGGGGAGGTTAGATGAAGTTACACACAGATCTGAGATAAATCTAGAGGCCTTTTCCATCATAAGGTTGAGAGACATCAATGGCCATCTCCAAAGATTTGGCAATCATCACCCTTCAGGAGGATTCCTCTCCAAAATCATCAACATTCCCCTTAACAATGTCATGTCCCCCAATACTGCAACCGATTGAAATACAAACGAAATAGATATCAAATATCAATTTAAATAGTATCACAGACAATATCGTAATAGATGAGGATATACGTGATTAAAGAAACTATCGTAAACAATACAAAATGATAATTATGATACATGAAACTATTTCTGAAAGGGAACTCATAATTCCCACCCTTGACACGTGAAATACAAAGACATTACTGTCACCTCTCCCAGAGGACATTTCGGTTTTACAGTGCCAATGGAGTTTGGTGAGAGGAAAACATCGATGTTGGTCTGAGTATATTTCGATAACCAGGGATGTGTTAACTGTGGAGCATTAGAAGACATTGAGTATGTTGGAGTTAATCGGGCAACGATCGGAGAAACCACGATTGTATATGTGGAGCGATCAAAAGCCTTAAAGCGATTAAGGAATATCAGTAAACATATTATAATTGCCTACTTTATTAACGAAAAGAAGATAGTGAATTGGAAAGGCAGTAATTAAGTGGTGAGTAATATTACGCAAGTAATTGGTAAATTAATTGATGTATTAACAATGAGCAAGACGCTCAATAAATAGTTTACAAGATTTACAAAAACTGGAAAGTTTCTAAAAAGAAACTTCAGATAAGATCGGAGACGATCTTATCATTATCTTTACAATAATTTACAATATTGAGCATTAATAAATAAATAATAAACATTATTTTAATACCCTCCCTTAATGCTCAATCTATATCAACTACACCAAGATGCCCCCTCAATTTTACAAACTTGACTGCATCGGTTTACTTTGGTGAGAATGTCCGGCCGTTCATCCTCCTCAATATTCGGAACATACAAGAACTGAATCATCCGCTTTCAACCGTACTCTTCCTCGGACGGTGAAATGACAATGAGCTTCACATGCTTGGTTCGCCTTCATGGAAGACCGGATTCTTTGGCAAGTTTGAGAACTCCCCGATTATCACAGTAATCAAGGGAGCTCTGACCGCTGAGGATATTTGGCATATCTCGCAAGCATCCGGCGAAGCCAAATCAGCCTACATGTCGCTTATCGCCCCGATACCGCCTGCCGAGGAGAGAGCCATCGGCCCGCCGCTTCTTACTAGTCCATGTGACTCCACTGATCCCAAATCAACACATACCTGCATGTTGATTTCGGCCATCAATCAACCCTAACTAACTGCGGAACCCACCGAAGTTTAGGATCGGACTGAAAAGTACAAGAGTCCAAAATCGAGTGCCCTTCACATAACGCAAAGACACGCTTCGTCATACCTAAATGATCAGCCTTGGGGGTCGGGCTATGAAGCTGATATGCAGCTCATTGGTAAAATCCCAAATCGTGTCTAGTAGCAGAAGATGACAGGCTGCCTATCAGTTGTCTTCGAACAATGTTTCATCTGGTCACTACGTGAATCGACTTAGCTTTGACAATTTAAGCCCTTTTTTCCATGGGTAGAGGCAATGGTAATCCCCGTGATTCGTGAACTTATCCATATTCTCGAGCATACTTGGACTGGGAGATGAAAATGCTGCTCTCTGTCTGCCAAACCTTAACACCTAAACAATAATGCAGGAGGCCCAAGTCTGTCATGTCAAAAGTTTTGCACAAGTCTTGTTTGATCTCAGTGATCAAATGTGCTGAGCTGCCAGTAATGATCAAGTCATCCACATAGACAACAACAAGCAGAATCTCATTACCAGTATTCTTGACATACAGGTTCGAGTCAGATGGACTCCTCTGAAAGCCATGATCTGTGAGGTACGTGTCAATCTTAATGTACCAAGCCCGAGGAGCCTGTTTCAGGCCATAGAGTGCTTTGACCAATCTGCACACCTTCTGTTCTTGACCAGCAACTTTGAAACCTGGAGGCTGCGTCATGTATACTTCCTCCTTCAACTCACCGTTGAGGAACGCACTCTTCACATCCATCTGATGGACCTTCCAACCAAATTGAGCTGCTAAGGCAAGGACGAGCCGTATGGTACTCATTTTGGCTATAGGAGCAAAGGTCTCCTCATAGTCAATGCCTTCTTTTTGTGAGAACCCTCGTGCAACTAGACGAGCTTTGTACTTATCAAGGGTTCCGTCAGCTTTGTACTTCACCTTGTACACCCATTTGCAGCTAATGGGCTTCTTCCCTGGAGGAAGATCATAAAGGGCCCAAGTGTGATTCTTCTGAAGACTCTGGTATTCTGATTCCATCGCCTTTTCCCACTCAGGTATCCCTTTTGCCTCTGAATATGTCTGAGGCTCATAAACACTGTGGATGTTGGCCATGAGAGCAAAATTCACTGTAGACTGTTGTTTGCTCTTGTTTCTGGATGATCTACCCTCAATGAGCTCATCAGCACAAAGATCACTGATAGTCTTAGCCCACCATTTTGGCCGGAGAGTAGAGGGGCCAACATCAGATGTAACAGGAGGAGCTGGATCTGGTTGTGGATCTGGAACAGGTTCAGCAGGGGGATGTTCATTATCATCTGGAGGAAACTCAGGTTGAGCATCATCAAAGACTAGGTCTTCGTCATCCCTCCCATCAGGTGGACCTAATAGAAGTCGGACACTCATATCAGGACCCTGTAGAGGCTGATCCTTTGAATGCTGAACAGGTGAGGAAGAGTGAAATGGACCTCGTTCCTCATCAAAGACAACATCTCGACTGAAGATAAGACGATCAGTGTCTATATCAATCAGCCTATATGCCTTGTGATTGTCACTGTACCCTGTGGACATGAGTTTCTGGCTCTTGGAGTCCAGCTTAGTGCGCTTGGCCTCTGGAATCCAAACATACACAAGAGAGCCAAAAACTTTCAAATGACTGATCCTAGGTTTGCGACCAGACCAAACTTCCTCAGGAGTCTTCCCCTTAACCGCATGAGTGGGTGACCTATTAAGGAGATAGACTGATGTATTGACTGCTTCTGCCCAAAACTTGGTAGGAACACTCCTGTGTTGCAACATGGAGCAAGCCATCTCAACAATCGTACGATTGCGTCGCTCTACAACACCGTTTTGCTGAGGAGTGTAGGGTGTGGTTAACTGACGTTTTATCCCATGAGTATCACAGAAGTTGGAGAATGCACTAGAACAGAATTCCCCCCCATTATCAGACCTAAGAGTTATAATACAAAAACTGGACTCTTTTTCAACTAAGGCCTTAAACTTCTGAAATACATTAAAAACCTCTGATTTCTGTTTAAGAAAGTACACCCACATTTTCCTACTATAGTCATCAACAAAAAGTAGAAAGTATTTGCAACCAGTTACAGAAGAAACAGACATAGGGCCACAAATATCAGCATGAACTAATTGAAGTACCTTAGAAGCCCGCCAAGAGTTGCCATCCTTGAACAGTGTGCGATGCTGCTTCCCAGCCTGACAAGCACCACAAATGCCCTGATGCTGAGTCTGAATGTCAGGTAAGCCATCAACAAGTCTCTCCCGAGCAAGCTGAGAGAGATAGTGCACGTTCAAGTGCCCGTACCGCTGGTGCCAAAGACTGGTGACAGCTGAATTTCTGGCTGCCAAGGCTAACTCCGGAGAATCACCAGTGTCCACAAGCCTGTAAAGGCCATGATCCTCTATCCCAACGGCCACCGTTGTGCGAGTTTCTCGATCAACAATCGAACATCTATGCGAGCTGAATACCACATCCATCTGGGGAGAATGCCGCATGATCTGACTGACTGAGAGAAGATTGAGCTCGATATCAGGTACATAATACACGTTGAGGAATATGAGATCCCTCCCGCCAGACTGAACCTGAACAGTGCCTGTGCCGACAACTGTGTATTCCTCACCTCCTCCAAAGATTACTGAGTCAGTGCAAGGGGAAAAGTTTGTGAACCAATCACGCCTATGTGAGAAATGACGCGAGGCACCAGAATCTATGTACCAAGCAGAGGACTTGACATGGTCTGCGGGCCTTTTTGCCATCAGTGCATAAAAGGCAGATTCCTTCTGCTCAGAGTGCTCGGCGACATTCGCTTTCTGAAACCCTCCCTGCTTCTTTTGCTCAGAAGCCAAACGAGCACGACAATCTTTCTTGATGTGGCCAAATTTATGACAGTAATTGCACTGTATATTTTTCTTCTTCGGGCTGGTGGAGCGCTGACTTGAGCCTTTCTGCTGTGAAGGCTGACCTTTCCCATGATGCTTCGACTGAGTTTTTGCTGCAAAGGCCTGCTCCGTGGAGGATGATGATTCACTGCTACCGAACTGTTGTCTCCAGCGATCCTGCTGCAACAGGATAGTGCACAAATTCGGAAACTTGAGATCAACATTAGTAGACGTAATGTTGAGGGTCTCTATGAAATGTTCATAGGACTTCGGTAAACTCTTCAGGGTGATCACAACCATGTCTTCCTCCTCCATTTTCCGACCAATCGCCTCCAACTGATCTCTGATCTCCTGGATTTTATTCAAGTGCGCTTGCAGAGTTGTCTTCTCATCCATCATGATAGAAAACAACATATTCTTCAAGAAAAACGCACGGCTTTTGTCGGAAGTTTCATGCATATCCTTCAAGTGATCCCAGATCTCCTTAGCTGATTTTCTCAGTGGGATCTGAGGGAGCTGATCATCAGTAACCGAAAGCTTAATAAGCATGACGGCTTCACGATTCTGCTCATCAAACTTATCCTGATCCTTACCCGCCGCTTCAGGACGAGTAGCGTTGCCGAGGATCATCTGATCAAGGCAGCGGTATTCAAAAATTGTTAACATCCGTTGCTTCCAGGTGTTGTAATTTTTGCCATTAAATCTCTGGCTGCCCTCCAGCATTAAATTGCTTAAACTGGCCATCTTCACGCTTTTCGAGGCACGAAAAACGAGGTACTGAGAAGAGGCTGATGCACGAAACTCGAGGCACAAAGTCCAATGCAGAAAACAGGGACAGATTCAGGTACAGACTGCAGAAAGTACAGTGTACGGATGGCACAAAATTCGAGGCACGGAAAACGATGCACCTAGAAAATTCGGAGACCAACCCAGTTGAGCTCTCGAAAAACCCACCACGAATCTGTGATCGAAAAAATTTTCTGACTTGAAACACAAGAGATTTTCTCAAAACCCTAGCCGCAGGTCGCGTTTTCAAAACAACACTGCAAAATGACTTTGAAAAATTCTGAAAAAATGCAGAAAACGGCTCGAAATCTGCACAAACTCGTGGCAAATAGGGATAAGAACCCTAGGCGTTGCTAATGACAACCAGAAGTGGCTCGAACACAAGCAAGAAGACACCACGAATCAAGCACAAAGTCGTCTGAGAAAAACGCGTTTGAAGAAACTCCCGTCGGCACCAAAGTACCTCAGAAAAATCGCGTTTTCAGATAGTGGAGATACGCAACCAAGGAATGCAGAGAAAATGCGGCAGAGGGAGACTGAATCGCGCCCATAAGATGAAGAAAGCGCGGCCCAAAGACAGAAAATCGCGATCTCCAGGAGTCACGAAATCGCGCACTGCAGAAGATTTGACAAAACCCGACTTTCTTCAGCTAGAAACGCGTCCAGGTATTTGCCTAAAAAAAATCCACTGAAATCTTCAAATACAAGCCACAAGAAAATTTCGAAATTTTTTTTCGAAATTCTGCCCTTAGAAAATCTTCGAAAAAATTCCCAGAAGATTTTTATTAAATTTTTAATTCAGAAACTGAAAAAAAATCTTAAAAAGATTTTTACGAATTAAAAATTCAATTTTGAGCAAATTGGCTCTGATACCATATTACGCAAGTAATTGGTAAATTAATTGATGTATTAACAATGAGCAAGACGCTCAATAAATAGTTTACAAGATTTACAAAAACTGGAAAGTTTCTAAAAAGAAACTTCAGATAAGATCGGAGACGATCTTATCATTATCTTTACAATAATTTACAATATTGAGCATTAATAAATAAATAATAAACATTATTTTAATAAGTAATAATGGACAGTGGTTAGTCAAAAAGTGTAAGAGTATTTTCCAGGTAACAATTATTTTAATCTGTGCTTACATTCTCCAGACAGAGATTACTCTTAATAGTCATGTCCCTCTTAAGAAGACAACATTTAGCCAAGAGACACACCTATTCTATACCAAAGGTATAAGTAATAACAAACAATAAAGAGTAAGGGGAATAAGATACATATTATATATGATACCAACTCATCTCAAATATCAGTATACAAAATTAAAGAAGACAGAGGTAGTTAGTAAAAATACAAAGGAAGGAGATAGCCGCAAGTAGGAATAGGTTGAGTAGGACAGAAATAAAAGAGACTATGGTTGGAGACCAAGCACGCTGAAACAGGTAATGTATTTCACTGGCCATTAATATTTAGCATATTTGAATAATAGAAAGAGAGAATCAACCATCATTAAGTTGCTGTAATAACCAATGCAGTAATACTAGATTTTGCATTTTATGTTTTACATCCCTTCATGACCCAATCTGTTGAGTGTGTGTTGTATCTAATCATTAATGGCTTCTGTCATGTCTGAAACTCGAATATGCAAAACCTTATCAAGCATAGTCTAGTCATTTAGATCGCTGCACCCTGGAAATGGCGAATCCTGATTAATGTATTGTAGAAGAGGGGGATTCGCTACTCACGAGTTCTCTTCATTTAAGAGACTCACGGGGTGAACTGCCCTAAACTACCTCAGGAACAACAACAACGAGAGTTTCAGAATTCGAAAGAGCAGGTCACAGAGGTGTTATGGACAAACTGACAAGCTCTCGGCCAAAGGACGATAGTGTAGAATACAAACGATAGTGCGGCGCCTTGGCGTCTTGTACGGACTAGAAAGTGAGAATGTCACAGAAAATACTTAAATGACTACTAGCAAATAGATTACTAAGAACTAGCAAAATGCGATGAAGTAGAAAGTGATAGAAATGAAAATAAAGTAAGGTAAATGATAAAGATGAAGAGGAGAAAGAAAGTGCTCACAACCACGCAAGTGATGAAGCCTCCAGCAAGATGAATGTCTTCTAAACCTGCATGTGCAATATCTAGAGAGAATGTTGGGGCTGTATAGGGGTTTGCCTCAGTCAAACCCCCGTTTTGGTGTTCCCACCTCCACGGAGAGCCAAGAAGATAGAGAGAGTGAAATGAACAAAGCGTGTGGTGAAAGCAAAACCCGCTCAGGAGTAGAACCCGCACCACCAAGTGTGAGTGATAAAAGCAAACCCCACTCAAGGAGGAGAACCTGTATCACAAAAGAGGTGAAAAACAATCCCCCCTCGAGGAGGAGAACCCGTATCACGAAGTACAAATGCAATAAGAAGGGGATATGGAATCCCAAGATGCTCGCAAGCATGAAGTAAAGGAGATGGAGTTGCAAGAGCTAAGAGTGTTGCAAAAGGGTGTTACAAAAGCTTGAGAGAGCTTGAAGCTGCTATAACAAGCTGTTTTTAGTTGTGTAAGCAAGGGTTGGAGTGTAGAAGGCTAAAGCCAAAGCTGGAGTGAAGCTGAAATTAGAAGAGTGGAGCTAGAAAATGGAGGAAGAGTCACAAATGAAGTGAAAGGACATCTTTTAAAGAGAGAAAAGAAGCAAAAGGAAGCTTCTCAGGTGGTTACAAATCATCTCGAGTCATTACGACTGACCAAAAGAGGTGACAAGTGGAAAGCATGCTTGAAAATAGTCGTTTGAGCATTGAAACATCGCAGGATGGTAGTGCGCCGCGCAGACGTCCGCATGGCGCGCTAGTGTCCGGACATGTCACGCTACAAAACGACACGAACGAGAAAAGCCCTAAGGTCGTCGAAAGCTAACACACAAGGGTAGTTGCTGAAAAGGAGTGCTGGACCATCCTGAGAGTGGAAAAAGGCTGATGCAAGGGCTAAAATGACCCTACTCAAGATGCTAAGGGAGTGGACACTAAAGCGGATGCAAGAATGTATGTGTAATTGCGAGGGGTGCAATTTTAGGACTATACATTTTGCCCCCACTTTAGCAGGCATGTGAATCTACATTAATATGCACGCTAAAGGAAATCTACTAAACATAAATAACATCATATGCCAAAAGGATACTGTAGAGGAAGCAGATAATCCTTCGAACTGCGAAAGCATGCCCCCTAGGCCGAAGACCTGCAAAACAAATGCATTAGAGAAGAAAAGCCTGCACCAGACAACAATGTTAGAACGTGAAAAGCTAAAGGATTTGAGTTAGCAAAGTAAAGAGACCTCAATGTAGAAGGTTGTCTCAGTACTATGCGTCGTCCCCAAATTAAGAAATAACACATAGAAGAATTCTAAGATGAAGAGAGAATTTAAGAATGTAAGCACCTTACAGACCCGTAGACCTGCAAGGAAGCGTCCCCCAAGATCTCTCACATGGAGGAAGCCAGGAAAGTGCCCTACAGACCCGCAAATCTGCAGGGAGGGTGTCCTTCAAGATCTCTCACATGAAGGAAACCCAAGAAAGCGCCCTATAGACCCACATACTTGTAGGGAAGGTATCCCCCAAGATCTCTCACATGAAGAATACCTAAGGAAAGCACCCTACAGACCTGCAAACCTGCAGGGGAGCGACCCCCAAGATCTCTCACATGGAGGAAGCTCAAGGGAAGCGCCCTACAGGCTCTCAGACCTACAGGGAGGTATCCCCCAAGATCTCTCGCATGGAGGAAACCTAGGAAAGCGGACTCTGCAGAGTCGGAAATCGGCCACGTAGGCGAGTAAGTGGACAGTCATGTAGACTGTCAAAAAGTTGAAAGGCTTTCAAAGGGGTCCCTCGGGAACCCTTCAAAAGAAGAGGGGTCCACTCAATGGACGCACTATTTGAAAAGCGAGGTCTAATCAGGCTGCCCCCAAGCTAGACGCAAAGATATGAAGTAGGTCTAGCCGGGCTGCCCCCAAGCTAGATGCCAAAAAAATCATTTGAGATAAAGACTTTCAAAGGGGGTCCCTCGAGAACCCTTCAAAAGAAATAGGGGTCCACTCAAGGGATGCTTCATTTGAAAGACATAGCGAAGAGAGAGGTCCTTAAGAAGGACACACATCTCCAAAATGAGTTATCACTGCCCCCAACATACAGGGGAGGAGAACCATGCAGGATACTTAGAGCATGCAAGATAGAGGTAAACCTCGATATCACTTGTCATTTGAAGAAAAGGCAGGTGCATCAATCAAATGGGAGTTTGATGGCACTTGAATCAAGAAGTTGTATTTTATCTTTCATGGCCTTGCATTCACTAGTGAAATGGCCAAGCACTCGATGGTATGTGCAGAAAGAGTGTTCTTCCTTATCATGTTCATGAGATTTCTTGCGTGTAGGAGGAGGAAGAGTGATTAAGCGGGCTTTAAGAAGCCGCAACAAAATATGCTCTTGCTCAGATAAAGGATGAGGAGCAGGAAGCAAGCCTTTCTCTTGTGGAGAAAAGTTTGACTTCTCACAGGAAGAAGGCACGAAGATAGAAGACAATGGAGTAGGAATCTTTTCAACAGAACGAGGTTGAGAAGAATTCATGTCACTCAACCATGGCTTTCGTTTAGATCGTTCCTTCGAGCAACCAAGTCCCAAATTATGCCTATAGGGTGTGAATTCTATAGGGACCTGAATGCCTTGTTCGTCACGCCCACAACCTTTACGCTCATAGCCATATTTAGAGACAAGCTTAAAGCTGGGGCTATAACGTGTCAGCAAGTCTTGAAAAGGAGGATCCTTGTAAAGAGCATTGTCCCAACAACGGGGATCACACTCGTCTATGGGATTGCCTTCATCCTCTTTAACAGGACTGTCAACATTATCCTCTTTGGCAGAAGCGTAATAATCTTCCTCAAAAGGAGGATCAACACTAAGAACATTACAATTATTACTCATACCACCCCGCGATACAGAAGAGTAATCCTCTATGATAGTAGGTGTGGATGATGTCATTGAAAGGTGTATGTGGATTGGGTTGACTTTATATTCTTGAATGAAGGAATCTGTAAAGTCTAAAGAACCCCAATCATTACCAAGACATGCGTTCTCTTGAGAAGAGATAGGAGCAGACTTGAGATTTCTTGCTTTAGAAGGATCTTCCTTAGGGACTTTTATCTCGAGATTACCCTTTGTAGAAGGTACTTTTGGAGTAAACATCAACACACTGGAAGATACTAAAGGAATAAGAGTAGGCACAACCGAAGCCTGACCAACAATCGCTATTTCACATAAATGCATAGCATCAGGGTCAACCTTGACTGTGACTACTTTATTATTGCAAATGAACTTAATAGATTTATGTAAGGAAGACGGGACCGCACTTATAGCATGAATCCACGGTCTACCAAGAAGAAGGTTATATGGTAACTTTTCTGACATAACATATACAAGGGTAGGTACGGTAACGGGTCCAAGCTGCAAAGGTAATACTATTGTACCTAGAGCTTGTCGCCCAACATTATCAAACCCACGAATAACAACAAAAGAAGAATTAAAAGAAGACGAATCAATATTAATCTTAGGCAATAGATCGATGCTACATACATTGAGTGCTGAACCAACATCAACGAGAGTACGTCTAATGCCAATTTTATTAATATTAACTATGATCATTAAAGGGTCCACTTGCTTTTGTACTACCAGAGGCGGGAGTTCCTACGGATAGAACGTAATATTAGGCGAATCCACACAAATATGAGCTATCAACGCATCAACATCTATCAACCTACCAGAAGAAGGCAAGAGGATCTTTTGCAAGGCTTCCTAAAGCATACCTTGATAAATCAGAGCAGACTGAAGCAAGTGTCACAGTGAGATCTTAGCCGGAGTAACTTGGAGTTGCTTGACAAGATCGCATTCGATAAGTAGGAGGTATTTTTCATGAGAGATAAGTGTCACAGTGAGATCTTAGCCGGAGTAACTTGGAGTTGCTAAGTGGACCATTCAATATCATGAGAGATGGGTTCTTGTTGAACCACTACTCATGAAACATGGGTCAATGAGTTTGACTCGAAACTACACGGTTGAATCCTGATAGCAATATCATAAGATCGCATTCACTAGGTGCTTCAGTTGTAGGTTTAGGAGCTTGAGGAAGGATTGGTTGTTTATTCATTCTATTCTCATAAGTATGGGCTACCACTCTGTAAGAAGGAGCCATAGAAAGATCAGAAGAATCATCGTCAAATGGAACACCATCAATAGAACAAATTCTTTTAGGAGAAGGACTAGCTGGAGTCATATAAATGATCGGTCTCTTAGGTCTTTGAGGGGCAATAGAGACACATATTACATTTACAAATTCATCACAACTAGTAGAATGATTATTTGAAAACATATTCTCAACATCAATCCAAACAGGATCAAATGTGGAATAATTATTCGAAGAAACATTCTCAACATCGATCTAGGGAGAATCAAATGTGGAAGGAGGTTCATCATTTGCTAATGCATCATCTCTAGAAGAGAGTGCATCAGAACAAAGATGAGATTCATCATTCACCAATGCAACGTCTCTAGAAGAGAGTGCATTGGGATGAAAAGATTCATTATTCACGAACGCATCATCTCTAGAAGAGAGTGCATTGGAAGGAATAGGATATTCATCATTCACAAATGCATCATCTCTAGGGGAGAGTGCATTGGAATGAAGAGAAGGTAGAGTAACATTAAGAAAGGTATCAATGATTTCGTCTTCTTGCAACAAAATAACCTCTGAAGTAAGAGGATTTTCGTGAGAAGGATCAAAGACACCAAGTGACATGGGCAAAGCCAAGTCACCATCACATGCATGAAATGGAATATCATTAACATTTTAAACAAAATTAGATACTGAACTAATAAAAGAAGATATTAAATTCATTAAGATTTTTTCGGTATTTTCTATGTTGTAGTAAATCGTGTTTTTGGAGGTCTTCGGAGCGGAATATGAGGTCGGAACTTGCGTCAGTCCTCAAAATTCAATTGCCAAAGGCATTAGTATTTTAGGGACTAAACTAGTTCTCTAGAAGACCTTTCCAACGGTGCAAACGGTTCTGAATTCCGAGCACCGAGTCAAAAGTTATGACCTCGCCAAGTAGGGGTAAATAAATTCCTAGTTTTTTCGGAAGATTTTCTCTTCACATCGGGTTCACCAAAATGTAGAAGAGGGGGATTCGCTACTCACGAGTTCTCTTCATTCAGAGAGCCTCACGGGGTGAATTGCCCTAAACTACTTTAGGAACAACGACAACAAGAGTTTCAGAATTCGAAAGAGCAGGTCATAGAGATTTTCTGGACAAACTGACAAGCTCTCGGCCAAAGGATGACAGGGCAGAATACGGACGACAGCATGGCGCGCTGGCATCCCAGAGGCGTGCTGGTGTCTCGTACGGACCAAAAAGCGAGAATGTCACAAAAAATACTTAAATGACTACTAGCAAATTACTAAGAACTAACAAAATGCGATAAAGTAGTAGAAAGTGATAGAAATGAAAATAAAGCAAGGTAAATGATAACGATGAAGAGGAGAAAGAAAGTGCTCACAACCACGCAAGTGATGAAGCCTCCAACAAGATGAATGTCTTCAAAACCTGCATGCGCAATAGCTGGAGAGAATGTTGGGGCTGTATGGGGGTTTGCCTCAATCAAACCCCTGTTTTGGTGTTCCCACCTCCACGGACAGCCAAGAAGATAGAGAGAGTGAAAGGAACAAAGTGTGTGGTGAAAGCAAAATCCGCTTAGGAGTAGAACCCGCACCACCACCAAGTGTGAGTGATAAAAGCAAACCCCACTCAAGGAGGAGAATCCGTATCACAAAAGAGGTGATAAAAGCAATCCCTGCTCGAGGAGGAGAACCTGTATCACGAAGTACAAATACAATAAGAAGGGGATATGGAATCCCAAGATGCTTGCAAGCATGAAGTAAAGGAGATGGAGTTGCAAGTGCTAAGAGTGTTGCAAAAGGGTGTTACCAAAGCTTGAGAGAGCTTGAAGCTGCTATAACAAGCTGTTTTTAGTTGTGTAAGCAAGGGTTGGAGTGTAGAAGGCTAAAGCCAAAGTTGGAGTGAAGCTGAAATTAGAAGAGTGGAGCTAGAAAATGGAGGAAGAGTCGCAAATGAAATGAAAGGACATCTTTTAAAGAGAGAAAAAAAGCAAAAGGAAGCTTCCCGGACGGTTACAAAGCATCTCGAGTCGTTACCACCGACCAAAATAGGTGACAAGTGGAAAGCATGCTCGGGTCGTAGGATGCTAGCGTTGCGCGCTAGTGTCCGAACATGTCACGCTACAAAACGACATGAACGGGAAAAGCCCCAAGGTCGTCGAAAGCTAACACACAAGGGTAGTTGCTGAAAAGGGGTGCTGGAGCATCCTGAGAGGGGAAAAAGGTTGATGTAAGGGCTAAAATGGCCCTACTCTAGATGCTAAGGGAGTGGACACTAAAGCGGATGCAAGAATGTATGTGAAATTGCGAGGGGTGCAATTTTACGACTATACATATATTAATTAAAAGCATTGTCTTTTTAACAAATAGATAATCTTGATGCTATTCATATTGCAACAATAAAGAAGTGTGGATAGGACTATCTATAGGCAGATATATATTGCTTGTCATTAATTTAGAATAGTATATGCACAATAGATGTTGCTAATCTGATTATGGGTGCAATGTTTTACTTTGGTATTATTATGATTATAATTGTTCTATGAAATGATTATGATTTCTTTAGTATTATCATGAGTATAATTGGACTACGAAATGATTTGCTAAGAATCAATAGTAAAATGTATTTGATTGCTTAAAAGATTGTCTTCATGAGTATTTGCAACTCTTCTAGGGAGGAAGGGACTGAGAAAAGTGGTGCCTAAAAACCCCACTTAAGATCTGCCCCTAGAACCCAAAGCAAGGATGGGCCATGGAGGGGTGGAAATTCCACTTAAGTTTCCGCCTAGTCCCAATGCTTGGGTGGGCCATGGAGGGGTGGGTGTCCCACTCAAGATCCGCCGTGGCCATGGAGGGGTTGTAGGCCCAAAACCACTTATAAGTTTTGCTGGCTTCCCCCTAGTAGGTTAAGTGTCTTCCGAGGTGATGATGTGGGTAGAGAAAGCAAGTACAAGTGTTTCCACTAAGCACACCACTTCGAGGGTGGAATTGCCTTGGTTTGGATGTTCCTGCCACTTGGGGCGAAGTGGTGGGTTGTTCTGAACGGACGCTTGTGCTCTTGGGCTTAGATGGATAGCTTCGAGTGGATCTACCCATGCCACTCCTCCTATGTCTTCATTATTGCTTTTGTGATTATGTTTATATTTGGATATTTGGATATTAATGGTCACAGACATATTTATATGTGGAAATTTTGTTCATATGGTGAATACAAATTTCAATCCAAGATCATTTCATTAAAGTGAACATTTATTTGAAAAGAAGGAACCCTAACCTAATCTACAAGCGAATTCTAGGGCAAAGTAGGGCAAGGGACATTACAGTGGGATCAGAGCATAATCCTCCCATCTTGTGAAAACTATAGTCAATGCAAACATACAAAAGAAGAAACTCTAGGAAAAACACCACCACAAACAACACCATGAACGCATTCATGAATAATGAGTTGAGGGCATTCATGGAACAAACCACCCAAGCAATTAGGGACCAGAACGAGAGGAGTGAAAGAACTTCACAACTTCTCCTCCAAGCCATCCAAAACATGAGTGGCAATAATTGAAGGGAAACAAGCTCTAACCAATCTGAAAACAATAATCCTACACCCTCAAGATCTAGAGCATATTATCCAACCAAACCCCCCGATAAGATTTGTAATATTAAATATATCAATAAGACCCCCTAAGGTTTCCTTAGCAAATGAACAATAAACTTAATCCTCTTCTTAAGTTCGTACATTAAGATTAGGAGATACCTATGAAAAGGGATTTGCTTGAGGGCAAGCAAATTGAGAGGGGAGGACTGTCATGTCCCCCAATATTGCAACCGATTGAAATACAAACAAAATAGATATTAAATATCAATTTAAATAGTATCACAGATAATATCGTAATAGATGAGGATATACGTGATTAAAGAAACTATCGTAAACAATACAAAATGATAATTATGATACATGAAACTATTTCCGAAAGGGAACTCATAATTCCCACCCCTGACCTGTTAAATACGAAGACTTTATTGTCACCTCTCCCAGGGGACATTTCGGTTTTACAGCGTTGATGGAGTTTGGTGAGAGGAAAACATTGACGTTGGTCTGAGTATATTTCGATAACCAGGGATGTGTTAATTGTGGAGCATTAGAAGACATCGAGCATGTTGGAGTTAATCGGGCAACGATTGGAGAAACCATGATTGTATATGTGGAGCGATCAAAAGCCTTAAAGCAATTAAGGAATATCAGTAAACATATTATAATTGCCTATGTTATTAACGATAAGAAGATAGTGAATTGGAAAGGCAATAATTAAGTGGTGAGTAATAATGGAAAGTGGTTAGTCAAAGAGTGTAAGAGTATTTTCCAGGTAACAATTAGTTTAATCTGTGCTTACATTCTCCAGACAACAATTACTCTTAATAGTCGTGTCCCTCTTAAGAAGACAACATTTACCCAAGAGACACATCTATTCTATACCAAAGGTATAAGTAATAATGAACAATAAAGAGCAAGGGGTATAAGAAACATATTATATACGATACCAACCCATCTCAAATATCAGTATACGAAATTAAAGAAGACAGAGGTAGTTAGTAGAAATACAAAGGAAGGAGATAGCCGCAAGCAGGAATAGGTTGAGTAGGACAAAAATAAAAGACACTACGGTTGGAGACCAGGCACGCTGAAACAGGTGATGTATTTCACTGGCCATTAATATTTAGGATATTCAAATAATAGAAAGAGAGAATCAACCATCATTAAGTTGCTGTAATAACCGATGCAGTAATACTAGATTTTGCATTTTATGTTTTACATCCCTTCATGACCCGATCTGTTGAGTGTGTGCTGTATCTAATCATTAATGGCTTATGTTATGTCTGAAACTCGAATATGCAAAACCTTATCAAGCATAGTCTAGTCATTTAGATTGCTGCATCCTGGAAATGGAAAATCCTGATTAATGTATTAATTAAAAGCATTGTCTTTTTAATAAATAGATAATCTTGATGCTATTCATATTGCAGCAGTAAAGAAGTATGGATAGGACTATCTATAGGCAGATATATATTGCTTCTCATTAATTTAGAATAGTATATGAGCAATAGATGTTGCTAATTTGATTATGGGTGCAATGTTTTCCTTTGACCTATTATTATGATTATAATTGTTCTATGAAATGATTATGATTTCTTTAGTATTATCATGAGTATAATTGGACTACGAAATGATTTGATAAGAATCAATAGTAAAATGTATTTGACTGCTTAAAAGATTGTCTTCATGAGTATTTGCAACCCTACTAGGGAGGAAGGGACTGAGAAAATTGGTGCCTAAAAACCCCACTTAAGATCCGCCCTAGGAACCCAAGGCAAGGATGGGCCATGGAGGGGTGGAAAGTCCACTTAAGTTTCCGCCCAGTCCCAATGCATGGGTGGGCCATGGAGGGGTGGGTGTCCCACTCAAGATCCGCCATGGCCATGGAGGGGTGGTAGGCCCAGAACCACTTATAAGCTCTGTTGGCTCCCCCCCAGTAGGTTAAGTGTCTTCCGAGGTGATGACGTGGGTAGAGAAAGCAGGTACAAGTGTTTCCATTAAGCACGCCACTTCGAGGGTGGAATTGTCTTGGTTTGGACGTTCCTACCACTCAGGGCCAAGGGGTGGGTTGTCCTGAACGGACGCTTGTGCTCTTGGGCTTAGATGGATAGCTTCGAGTGAATCTATCCATGCCACTCCTCTTATGTCTTCATTATTGCTTTTGTGATTATGTTTATATTTGGATATCTAGATATTAATGCTCACAAACATATTTATATTTGGAATTTTTTTTCATATGGTGAATATAGATTTCAATCCAAGATCATTTCATTAAAGAGAACATTTATTTGATAGGAAGGAAGCCTAAACTTAATCTACAAGCGAATTCTAGGGCAAAGCAAGGCAAGGGACATTACAGTCAATAAGACCATGCTTCCCCTTGTCAAGAGAAAAGATAATTTCTCACATTGTCAACAAGAATGTGTGTCCTTCGATTACTTGTGCAACAAAGAAACTCATGTATGAGAAGCAGACACATGGAAAACTAATGTAGCTTTCTTGAATGTGTGATATTGCCCATAAACAAAGGCAGCAAACTTTGTGAATAGGTAAGGATTCCTCTCCATGCCCAAATATCTTGTTTGCATAATGTAAAATGCTACATGTGTATCATTCTATGGTGCCTTCTTATTTGCCTGTTGTGTATCATACTGCATCAAATTTACTACACAACTGCTTGTGAAGGTGCATTGAGGTGATTCCACCTGTAATGTATCTTTACTTTTCTCTGCATTTGCTTATACTGTGCATGGTCTCTTCTATCTGCAATTTTTTTATCTTAACATACGTGAAATGAATGGTCTCATAAACTACATCAAACTAGGAGAACTTGTATTTGTAGGCAAAATAATATGTACCATGGATTTCACAAATTCATCAATCAACTGTAATCCTATCGAAAATGCATCGTTCAATATCAGAACATCACCCTTCAATGGATCATAACACAAAACTATTTAATGTATAAAAATACCAAGAAAGTGTTTTGCATTGTCCAAAACAAGCTCTCCAAAAACTTCCCTAGGAGCTTAAAATAATAAAATATAAAAATACCAAGAAAGTGTTTTGCATTGTCAGAAACATCTTCCATTGCACAAAATCACTGTTGAGCAAAGAAATGCGCGGTTAAAGGATTTCGCGAGTCTTCTTTGTGTAGTTGATCATGAGTTTATTTGCTTTTTAAATACCTTTCCTTTTTTATTTTGGGGATGGGGACAAGAATGGAGATGTAGATGGAACTTGGGTTATGTGGTTTGGGTGTCGCATATGGATGATGTCTAGCATTACATCCATGTCCATTGTCAAATTGATTATACATGGCACAAATAAAAACTCTCACGAACCATTTTGAAGACAATTCTGAACTTAGTAATTGTATTTATAGTAGAATGATGTCAAATGTGATTTCTGAAGCAAAAATCAAGGGAAAAGAATGATAAACATCAAAGGGTCTTCTATATTGATGATCCAAGAGGATTTGTGACTTTGATCATGTAATGTCCCCATGTTTAGGTTCTCTAGTAGTGTAGTTGTCGTTGACTTTCTAGGTTTGTGTCAGCATGTTCGGAGGGGTAATTTGATGTTATCGGTGAGCTCAGATGGTTTCAAGGAGTCATATGCCATTTTCAAATGTTATTTCCGACTTCTGGTTTAGGCTCCAAGATTCTTGGAGAGAGCGTCTATTTTTAGTAAGTCACCTAGTCGTGTTCGTTTATCATCTTTTATCATCGGGATCACTCCTTTGCAATTAGATTTCAATTTTGATGCTTTTTGGCCACTTCTGCTAATTGGGTGTAATATTGAGCTATATTTAATTATTTTCACTAGGGTTGCCTTTTTAATTAAATACATTTATCAGGCACCTCAGTGTTATAGCTCGTTGGAAAGATGATGGAAAGTTTTGAATAATGGGATGCTTAAAAGTGACTTTCAGTGCCATAAATGTTTTAAAAGTAAATTAAATCACTTTTTGGAGTTAAAAGGCTTAATAAATTAATAAAGTGATTTTAAAAGGGAGTTTCTAGAAAGCCCTTAAAAGCTTATAAGAAGGGGAATTGAGAGCTCATTTGGGAGGTTGAAGTTTATTATCTCTTTGTCTCAAAACCTTGTGGTTCTAAAGATTGACTTGGTTCAACTCAACCTTCTTGAGGATGAAAACCCTTTTGGAGAAGATTGGCTTTGGTGGTGAAAGATCTACCGTGGCTAATGTTTGTTGGAGATATTGATCAGGTATTTCATAGTTCATTCAAAGATTTGGTTTTCTAATTTGTGAGTCTCTTTCAAAGACAAATTTGTAGGTGATTGGAAATATTATAGAATATTTTGTTTTGGAAACCTTTCCTGGAAGAGTTGGATGGTTTTGGCGGTTTCATCATATTCTTATTTTGGAATAGCTTTATATCTTATTTGCTTAGTGTGGAGTTGTGAGTTTTGAAAGCAAAATATTATTGGAATTCATTTTCAGAATTCGTGAAGTCTTGTGCGAAGACCAATTTTTGGTTATGGTGAAATGAAAAGAAATATGTTATGATTTATTGTTGAAGCTAGTCCAGCCGTACCATATGCAAAACCCTTGAGCTAGTCGCACATGTTTACGAGCCCAAGTTTGAAAAAAGATTGGAGGCATTGTGGAAGGCAAAGGAGGAAGCTTACACAACAAAAAGGGGAGAAGGAATAAAAAAAGGCTGCCGTACCACTTCCAAAGGGCTGTCGTACCACTTCTAAGGCTGTCGTACCCTTTGGGAATTGCTCATGAAGTATTCTATGCTAGTTGCGCTCTTTGGGAAAGGCTATGAATTGATGTGAATGACATTTAATTTCTAGGTTAATGAGTTGTAAATGATATTTATCTGTTGTATCCAAAGATGTAGGATACAACAACCCCCCTCCCCTGGTACACGTATTGTTGTACTTGGTACGGATACAGATACAGTATGACATGGATACAATGTGGATAGCATACCCACATGTCTTAGAAAAAGCATGTTTTTTGTAGCCACATCGGATTCTTCTACGTGATTTTTGTTTTGTGCAATTTTTCTTCTGCGTGATTTTGTTAAGTGTGATTTTTTATCTGCGAGATTTTGTTAAGTGTAATTTTTCTTCTGCGTGTCTTTTCTTACCATTTTCTTCTATGCTATTTTTCTTACCATTTCCTTCTATACGATTTTCCTAGGGTTTTCCTACTCGTTTTTCTCTGTCTTTTTTCTGTGCGACTTTCCTACGGTTTTCCTATGCATTTTCCGGGCATGTTTTGTTGTGTTTTTTTCCTTGCGACCACACTTGTTACAGGTATGATGGATTTTCAAGTTAGCAAGAAATAATTTGAAATAAAGCTATGGAATATTTAATTTTGAATTTCTAAGCACAAGGTATAGTAAACCATAATAAATTATAATATATATTTAAAAAATATATATTGTAAATTATAATACATATTTAATAATTATACTTTTAAATTTTTAATATGTAGATTTCATGTCAATTTAATGTGTTAAGTATTGGAATTAATCTTGATTACAATTTTAATATTTATTTATTTTTATTATAATTTATTATTTAGTAATTTATATTTATTATAATTTTTAATCTTTAGTTAAAATTTGAAAATTAAGATCTAAAAAATTGACTGTGAAAGTCTATTTTTTAAAGTTTAAATTATTAAATTTTTTATATGTAAATTTTAAAGTTTTAATATTTTTAATTAATAATATTAATAAATATTTACTTTATTTTATTCTAAAATTGTGTCATATATATGGGTATGTTTTTTGTATGAATGTTGTATCTTGCCATATCCAAATTAGGGGTATTGAAAACTGGTCGTATCTGTACCCGATATCGTATCCATATCCATATCTGTATCCATGTCCGTGTCCATGCAACTTTGGCTGTATCAGATTTCCGAATGTAATAAATTGTTAGAGATACTTTGAAATTCAGTGTTCATTTATACATATTGCTACTTTGGGTTCAATCGTATATTTTATTTATATAAATGCAAGTATTTCATGAATGCCATTGTGCCAAAAACAATAAACAGATCACTCTATATCAAAATCAGTCATATACCAGTTCAGAGAGTGTACAGGAAAACTGTTTAACAAAAATGTTTGAGCACATAGATTGGTGAAAGTGATTTTTTTTTGCATAAAAAAATAGTTTGGGATATTTCAGTGGTATCAGAGCAAGAGATCTTACCAGCCGGTGGGTTTTGAATGAACTTTTCCTTAGCAGAAATTTCTGATCAGTTTTAAGGTTTTCAATTGTAACCATGGCATCAAAAGATAAAAAAGGGTTGACCAATATACTCTTGGATGTAGGTGGTAAACTTGGATATTTATCTCAACCAAGGGATGTTGTTCTCAACATTCTGAAACTAGTAGAAGAGTGTTTGATCATAGTGGAACAGTCACCTTCTTTGCTGTTGCAAGCAACCTTAATTCCTACAATGACTTCCTTAAGTCAGCATAAATGGCTGAAACACACAGATAAAGAGATAAGACTCATGGTTACTTCATGTTTGAGTGAAATCATGAGCATTTCAGCACCTAAAGCTCCTTACGATGATAACACATTGAAGGAGATAATTCAGCTGTTGGTGGGTAGTTTCCAGAATATTAACGATATCACATGTGCTCATTTTTCTAGAAGGGCTGCTATACTTGAAACATTTGCAAAACTCAGATTGAATAACATCATGATGGATTTGGGAATGAATGATTTGATTCACAAAATGTTTCACCATTTCTTTGCTACAGTCAGAAAGGATCATGTTGATAATGTTATTACAGCCATGCAAACCATTATGATTTTGATTATTAATGGAAGTGATGTTGTGCCTCAATCACTTTTTTCTATCCTATTGGCTAATAGGAAGGAGGGTGATCATGGAATTCTATTAGTTGAACAAGGACTAGCTATAAAGGAAATTGTTTAGTGTGAAAATAAGTTAAAACCTCTATTGGATTAAGGAGTAGGTGGTTGAAAAGAAGTCCATAGCAGATAAATCTAATGTAGTGATTGCTAAGAAACAGGATGAATGTGAGATAGAGCCACAAGATGTCTCTTTGGTCATACATGAGGGAAATGACATAACAACAGCCTTGAATACACCTCTAGAGCTATTCGATGAAGTTGTTGACACTAGTACCAAGGTTGGCATAGTTGAGATCAATAATACACCTTCAGATGATGAGCTTGTTGAAGGCAAAATGGATGAAGTTTTCAAAACAGCTAACAATGATGATTCTTCATCTCATTACAGTGATGGTGACACATGTGGTTTCTAGTTTGACTTCCAGACCAAGCTGATGGAGAGATACTTATGTTGACATCAGTATTGGTGAGTTGGAGAGTGATTTATTCAGAGAGACAATATCATAGGAGGAGCACAATGAACACATATTATTTGAACAAAAAAATCAGCCTTTTAACACATGGGATTCAGGTGTGATGACACCCAAGTATGATGAGGATCCTACATGGAATGAATTTCCTTGATCATGATGATGTTCTGATTTTAGAGCACAATGCATGCATGGAAGATGGCATTGATGGTGTTGATTTATTTCTTGAGAAGAAATTTGATTCATCAACACATGAAGCTGACTTTGAGCAGAGGTTTAGTGACTTTGATGATTTGGATCCACAGTTTACTGCTGAAAATGATAATGGAAAGGCTCAAGTGATTTGGGACAGCCTTGGAGTAATTGATGACAGGTATGAGGATCATCAACACCTGCGGGGGGAGCCGAGAGTTGGACAAAGGCGATTGGAAGTGAAGTAGGCACAACAGGAGAAGAGAAAATAGCAAAAGAGGTCATAGAAACAGGGGCCATTGGCTCCTCCTTTGTCTTTTGCGAAGCGGCGTGTTTAGCAACCAAAGGCTTTCGTCTGCACTTGCGCTCACGCGCAATCTGGTTACGTTGGCTACAGGCACTGGAAGACGTAACCTGAGAAGAGGCCAAAGGCTTCTGCTCAACCATAGGAGTATCCTTCGCAACTGTGGTCGGTGGAAGGGTAGACTCTTGGGCATGAGCAGGAGGAGGAAGTGTAGGGGTAGGAGTAACTACAGGAAGAGAAATATAAACTGGCACCTTAGCAGTGGGGCTCTTCCTGTTCTCTACCTTAGGGGTAGGTAGAGAAGTAGTAGGAGGCCGTGGTGGCCAAGACATAGAAGCACCCCCACGAGGACCTTTCCCCTTTCCATAGATAACGGGCCTAGGAACTGTGGGCAAGACAAGAAGCTCAAAGCCCTGGCACTTAGCTTTTCTCCATGCGGGCACCATTGGACTCCCCATGCAAGGCATGGGAGTAGGAGCTGAAGAGGCCACAATAGGGCGAGAGGCAGAAGCGAGAGCAGATGATACGAAAGAAGAAGAAGGCCCTTGAGCATGGGCAAGCTTCTCCTTCCCCTTTTGCTAGGCAGAAGAAGCAGCTTGCTATTGCACAATCATGGAAGCCTTCATGGAGACTGCATAGGGGGACACCGGATATCTAACTTTCGACGCTGAGCCCCCAATCCTATACTTAATATAAGCCTTATATAGCAAATCTCCCCTAGGGGGGAGAGGTCCGATCGGGGCAGGCCATAAGTGATCTAGTGCAAAACCCCCATGTGACACCACCAGTTTATAATTGGTGTCGTAGACTACATGCATAGAACCTTCATGAATGAATTTTAAACATTTATGATCCATGGAGGTGACACCGTTCACAAAGGCAAGCTAGGGGATGCCCAACTTAAGTCAAAACATATCAGACTCCAGAATGATAACAAATGAAGCATTGACGACCTTGGGTCCTACCAAGACTGACAAAGAAATAGAACCTAAAGGAGCAACTGAGAGTCCATGTGTACGGAGGGTGGTCTCCTACTCTTCGTACTTCTCCCTATGCTAGCCGTTTATGAATAAAGTCTCCTCTATTACCATAGTAACTCGACTCGTCAGATCAACTAAAATGGCAGTTACGACATTTCCATTGATTTGGGTGAGGATGTATAAAGGGGAGAGCTCTTTATTGAGATGCTCATCATGTGAGGTAAATGTTATGTCAGGTGTAGCATTCGTATTTTCGGGGGGAGGAGTACGCGTGAATGAAACCATATTCACGTACTTAGATGGAACTACTTCAGATGATGCAGAAGATTGAACAATTAGACAATGAACTACCTAAATTCTTCTTCTAAATATCAAAGAGCCCTTCTAACTACGTAGATAGGGGTTGTAGGTTGGGTCGCAAGGCTACACGCCCTGCAACACACAAACCTACAACACACTTAGGACACGAGAGAAAGTTCTTTGATACTAAGAAATGAAACAAAGATGTTCACATCAGGTTCACCAAAAATGTAGAGTAGGGGGATTTGTCACCCTCGGGACTTCAGGTCACGAGAGAGCCCCATAGAACGAACTGCCCTAAACTACCTCAGACAGTTTGACAAGTTGAGAGAGAGGCTAAAAAGAAAGGGCAAACAACGCACCACTTTCCTTTTGCTAAAGATAGGTGTGTTCAGAACTGGGTGAGCTGGCCTCAAAGGTTTCGAACTGCAGACCAAACAACTCACTGTAGGATGGTAGCGTGGGAGTGGGAGAATGATAGAGAAATATTGCATCCTTCATCATGATCAATTATGGAAGTGTTGTGAATATCAAGATCCCACTCTTTTGTGCAAAACCAGTTTTACATTTGAGTAAAGGGATCTAGGTGTCCTTTACAACAGGTTGTACCCGCTTTTTCTACACAATCAAATGGGAACAAGTACACTATTTCCCTTAAATAAAGTATATTTCATTTCACATAATCATTCAAACAAAGTTTGAGGCAAGTTTGATTCTAATGGGGATGTAATATGGAATAGCTTATAGGGTGTTTGTAACACTTAACCTAGTCAAAACATCTTTCAACATATATCACCTTGTCATAGACTCATAGGTAATTGACATGTTATAACCTTCTAAGTATATATTTCCTAGATAGTACAAAATTATTGGATTGATCAAGTCCAATAAAATGAAAGACGTACAAAAGTCTTAGAATTCATAGTAAACAATTATCACCCACAAACACTTCATAGAGAGACTTAAATTAATAGGTTTACACTAATATCCAATTCTTGTCCAATTTCCAAATCAATTGGAGGTTGTCACTCTTGTAAAATTTGACATATCCCCATGTTTGACACTAAGATTATTTTCATTTCTTAGGAAAGTATTGTTTTATTTCACCTGATTCATTTAAACAATATCAATTTTTTCCCAATGTTTGAGAGGTGAAAATGATCTTGGGATTTGTGGGTTATGGGTCCACAATGTCACTTAAACTAGACTTATGTAACAAATTTGGGTGTAACTTGATTTGTATCAAATTTATCTAAGGAACATGTATGCCTAATATTGATGTCCTTGATTTTTAATCATGAATGTAGAGCTACTCTAATCAAGAAGAAGGACTGAGGAGAACAAGACCCTTGGATGAAATTATCTACTCTAGATATTAAATATAGAAGTGAATTTGAGACAAAGTTCACTAGATCATATGTGGTATGGACTTGATTGTACATTGTGATCTTGTTCAAAATGAACAATTTACTCTTCATTAGAACAATTGTTTTCTCCTCAATGAAGCTTGATGAGTATATCCTACGATAAATCTCAAAACATAAACCTCAAATTATGGTGCCAATGGTTCTTTCCAAATTTTCTCTTAAGATCTCTCTAAGAGTCAAAATTTGTTATTTGATTTACAACAAAAAATTGTACGTTCCTAAAGAATTGTGTTGTCTTCATTTACATTCTCTCAAAAATATTGTTTTGGCATATCAAAATTTGGTTGAATTTAGATTTCTATTATTATTTCTAATTCCAACTTGGCATGCCGATAATAATTTACTCAAATGATGTTTCAAATTAAGACCAATATTCTAGATAAATGTTGTAGATTGTTTTGGAATATTCATGTGGCCTTTAATGTTATTGGTTGGCTTTCCAGAGACTGACAAACCTAGGTCAACATGATATCTCTATGCACTTATATCTTGAAATTTGGAAGTAAGATAATCTAAATCCATCTTTGTATCTTAGTTATGCCTAAGTTCCAGTGAAAACTAGTGATGGAAACATGTCGATTTCTATTTGAGTAATGAAAGTCAAGTTATATCGGTTGATATTATCATTAACTATGTTGAGTTGTCAGAGAATGATTATTTGTTCCTTCATTGGGAATCTTATGATCTAATAACTTGTAACCAAAAGAACATGTAGGTCTCATTGCCTTGGTCTGAAATTCCTTGAAATTCCTTGGCATATACTTTTTTTTTTGATCCTCAAGCTGGCAGGATCAAAGCTCTGATATCAATTGTAACCCCTTTTGGGGATATACCTGATTTTTCCCAAAAATAACAATTCCAACAAATGCAATTCATTTACGAATAGAAATCTATAAAATTACATAATTGCAATACAATTTAGAGAAAATCTTAATTAATTAATATCGAAGCATTAATACCAAGGATCTATGATCATATACAAATAACCTCTATTGAAATCAAAATATCCTAAATTCAGTCGTAACTTGTATCTATTTCAAAGCTTATTTCCCATAGCCAACCACATTAGGAATCCGATGGAAAAGCTTGATAGGACGTTGGGAGACTGTCCTCCTCAACCAAGCCTAAGGGCACGGAATGAGCCTCCAAGTCATTCGGCCCCTTGGCCCACAAGTATGGCAGGACATCCAGTCCATCCATCTTGAGGTTGGCATACTTGATGAGGGAACTGGTACTGCTGAATCTTCCTATCAATCATTTCACATAGATTCCAAATATGAGTGCTGATGGAAACTTATTATATTAATTGTAAATCAAATATCATTTTATTATGCCATTATAAAGCATATATATATATATTATCCTTGATAAAAATAATATTTATTCCAATAGATCTCTTATAATTTTCAATTCATATTTTCCTTTTATCGAATCTGCTTGATTCCTTTTTTTATTTCCTCCTCAATAAAATGTTCTCCCTTTAATATCTTCCCCTTGAGGGGAAAAGTCACATCCTTTGATAATTATATCCCTTGCCAAGAGTCATGTCTTCCCTCAAGGGAGCACTACCTTTATCTTTTAATTAATGTAATTTTTTTCCCTTGCTGTGATTCCTATTCTCTTTTTAAACTTGATTGCTGCCTTTTATATTTCCTTGGTTGTCACTTTCTTATTTCTTTGGCCAGCGATTACCTTCAATCCACAACTGGCTGTGATTGTGGTTTATGATATATGGCAGGGGGCATGACAGACCAGCTGAAGGAAGTAAAACATCCCCTGTTCGTGTTACATAACCTCAAAGCCAATCAAACCATACTTGTCACCGTTTGGCACATCACTCATTCACTGTTATAAGACTAATGATCCTTAGTACCTTAACGGTCTTCATATGACATAGATTATTCTCGTGCAGATCTGACTATCATTCACACATCATGAAGTCTCAATCTTCCATAGGTCTTTAGCAGACTCAGGAGTGGTTTGATCATTATAAACAATGTCGGGTGGAAATCATTGCAGAGGTTTTATGAGCTTTTGACAGGTACATATAGCTTGATTCATCACTGTTCAAAAAGGAATCAAGGGACTTGTGGATCTAATGAAGAAACTAAACAAGGATTTAATGGACAAGCCTTTTCATAATATCAGAACTTGATAAACCCAACAATGCTTTAACAACCTTTAGCCTTGAGACCATCTATAGACATTTTCTTCTGAGGCTCTGACAGAGGTAAAAATACATTGTCAACCATTTGACAGAATTTCTCAACAATTGATGCAAGGATAAGGTATCTATAGGGCTCATGGAAATGTTTAACAATCAAATTTGCAGACCTGTTAGGGTTTTGGTAAACCTTAAAGCTTGTCAACAAGTCTATAACTGTTTGTAGACCCATTCTCTTATCTACTGCACACAACCCCTGATAGGGTTTCCAACACCCTAGCTAATTATCGACAGTGATACTTTACTCTACACCTCCATCTCAAACCTTCAAGAGAATCAAGACACAAATGAAAACTCTAAGGTTTCTCTTCATTACCTTCACAACCTCTGCAATCTCAGAAACTTGCTCAATGTTTGTTCATGGTTTTAAAGAAGATCTACAAGGTTAAACTCCATACTTTGCTCACTCAAATATGGGTACTCATGACATACCCTAATAGTGTGTTTGCATCCTCCAAGAATCGCTGTAGTGTATTGAAAGCTCAAGAACAGATGCTTCCTTACGTGTACTACCGCGAGATTCTATCTCTGTCATTGCTCATTCAGCGGACGGGTTATATTTGACAGATCTTTTGCTTGTGGCACTTGATGTCATTGTCTCTAATCTGCACACTGCCCTCAGACTATCCCATACTGTCATTCACCAAATCATCATCGTCTTCATAGTTCCTTCAGGAGGTTTATAAGGGATATTAAACTGTGCCTCAGACCTCATAGACTGTACCTTGTCTTCATCAATATCTTCTTTTGTTATTTTTTCCTTCCTAGGGTACATACACAACTATTCTAGGTTTTGACAAGCATTGGGTTTGACAGAGATTAAAATCCTTTACCTGCATATGATCCTCAGCATTCATAGTAAGAAAAACCACTAAAGGTGCATTGAATACTTTGTTTACTATACCTAAACCCTTGCTCTGAATGATATCTCTCATGACAGTGTCCTCACTGTTTGGATGGACGTAGGATGCATGTACAGGGCCATATGAGGGCTCATAGGATTCATAGGGTTTTGACAAAGGTTTCTTTCCTTGTTACAAACTTCTGACAGAAAATGAAAGGTATTTCTCTTGATTGCATGCCCAAACCCTTTAATCTTTAAACATTCCTTCACAAGGCACACAGGTATTCAACAATTCAATAAACATGATATATTGCATGGAGAGATAACCGACCTGCAGGAACTATAAGAGTCATTTCACTGCTCGCATACTTGTCAAAACCACTTTTGATGAATCGTCTTGCCTGCATCCTCGTGTCTTCCAGGGGTACAGACACCTGTTATGCCTTCTTCATGAGCTGGGACACCTGCCAAGTTAGCTGAAAACCTAATAATTTGCCTTGACTCGAACAAAACCCTAAACCTACGTGGGACTTCAACACTTAGACTCCTTTTCAAAATAAGACTCCCTCCAAAAAGATGTACGTGGGCTTTCAGAAATATTAAGGTTTATGACAACCTTTGGAGAATCTAAGGACTTTATTGACCAAGTTAAAAAAAGGGGACTCCTAAGACATTTGTGATATAAATAATGCTTGGAGAGATTAATAGATGACCATCTAAATGCACCTAAAGACCCTTTATGACTATTTGAATCTGAGAAGAATCAAATTAGTCAACAGGTAGATAGCAGATAAATCCATGCCAATGACACCAACTTTAGAAATGTTTCAGAATCTGATAGAGAGCGTCCTGCAATGTTGTAGAGATAACAGAGAAAAAATATGCATTGGTAAGAGTTCTAATCATTGATCTCGTGCCCAAATTTTGTTATATTTTCAATCTCCTTTTGACCTGTCAACTTGAGTACCAAATAGTCTGTTCAAAGCTCAGACATTGTATAAGGTACAAGTCAATCTAGACATTCTTACTTTTGAAGACAAATAGATGTATATATTCTGGATAACTGGCTTAACTTCCTTTGCTCATACTCTGCAGTGGCACACTTTTCTGATCAAGAAAAAACTTCCTCTGTGCATTTGGGAGATTCCTTGTTTGTTAAGGAATAGTGGAATAGCTACTGCACTACCTATGAGGATTTCATTACAACTGTAGATACTGCAATGGCTATATCGACTCTTTGAAAGAAATCTATTACTGTGTTATAAATTTTGAGGATCAATACTTAACTGCACCAAGGTTGCGATCAGTCTGTTCAAGAGTATCCACACTTTGACTTCCAAGTCGAACACTGATAGGTCCAAGTAAAATTTCATTTTGAAATATTGGTTAGGCATGAGGCTTGATATCTACACATATTTGCTCCTTGGGAGAGGCAGACATATATGCTTACAAATTTAAATTGAAAGCTAAGTAAATTCTATGAATGAAGATTCTAAGTCCTAGAATAAATTGTAGAGTAAGGGTTGTAACTCTTGAGCCAAACAACACTTTAATAAGGAAAATGACCTTCATGTCAACCTCAGATTAGCACTTGATTTGAAGAACAAAATAAGCAATCAAAGACAAGCAAACATTACATGGTAACACACTTCTAGTGGACACTTCAATTAGGAATCTCTTGTTTAAAAATCTTTGCTTGATAAAGGGACACGATGGGAGTATCTAGATCTACCACAGCAGTTCAAGGTAAAGGTAGACAAATAATGAAGTGTGAGTCAAGTGCTCTGGTAATGACTGCCAACATTTCGTCATCGTCCAAATAAAATCTAGAAGAAGCATGACACTTGTTCCATTCTAAAATTTGTTCAATGGATAATCTGTTTGCTCAATTGCAGATAACAGTAATGGAATTAATTTTGAAAGCAGAAGCAGTAGAATTACACTGTAATATGCTAGTATATATAAGCCAGAATTACCATAATTGATACACATGCGATCAAATTATCCAGGTGCAACAAGTCATCCATCTTTAGCCTTGCTAAAACAACTATCAGTTTGCATGATATTTTAATATGTCCTATAATATCCATTAACCCCCTTAATTACTAAACAAGATTTAACCCTAAGTTTATCTTCAAATTTAACAAATTTATACTGGCCAAGGGTCATTATCTGAGCAATTTTTTCCTCTGTAGAACAATAACAAAGACAATCGTGTTCATTATCAACCAATTGATGGATATAATGATGATGAACTTCAATATGTTAAGTTTTGGCATGATAAACCACTTTTCTTCATTACCTTGGGCACACTTTGATTGTCACAGAAAAGCCAAGCTTGATGTTCAACAAATATCCTCTGCAACTGCATTGCCTCACAACCTCTACAGACGAATGCCTAATATTTTGCCTCAGTGGAAGATAAGGTGTAATGCCCCTTTTCTAATACATAGCATTGATTTACTTTCAGCATAGTCACTTTTAGCAGTTAGATAGGATTGTAAGCACCTTCAGTTAGGAAAGTGAAACAATGGAATAAATTATGTCTTAGTTAGGAATGACTGAGGCTTTAGTTAGGAAGAGGTTGCATCCTTCAGTTCTGGCCAGTTTACCCCCTTTAATTGAGGGATGAACGTACTAGTTAGCTACCACAGTTTAAGGAATAAGTTGCCTATGATTGTGGATCGTAGGATTGTGCGAGTATAGGAAGTGCTGGAAGGAGAAAAGAAAACACTTCTTAAATATAAAACCTTCAACTTTCATTTCCAGGAAAGTAACATTGCCACAGCAGCTGAGTGCTTGGAGATGAAACACTACAGGTGTAAATCTGATCATTTTGGGGATGGAAACCCTCAGGAGTAGCACATAGTACAGTTTAACTGCAGATTCATACAGATGGCTTTTTGGATCACTATCAAATTTAGACTTGCAGACTGCAGAATGCTCAAGATTGTTGAAGGCTGTCAGTTTTGTATGCTGGGTGTGCCCAGTAAATCTATTAGATTAGTAGATTTAATTTGTTTGTTTGTATATAACTAAAAAAGAACAAAAAATAGATATTTATATTTAAATAGCTGTTGATTAGAGTAGTTTCAGATCTGTTATTCTGTATGTTTTCAGTTAAGGCTCATTTCAGCGGGTATCAAGTCAATTTCCTGCCAGGCTGTGAACCATGGAAAGAAATTGTATAACTTTGATGGATGAGAAAGAGCAGATCTGCATACCCTGATAGGGGTTTTAGAGGGATCAAGACCCAAGAGAGAATGACACAGCTATTGGCACAAATGTTGCAAGTCAAGAGTAACATGTAAAATTCAAATCGTGTTTGAAAATCACAGAGAAAGGGGAGCTCAACTTCACCAGCACTTAGTCAAACGGTTCCCACTCAAAAATTGGTTAAGCCCATGTTTCCAACAAAGAGGGAAAAATCAGATTCTGAGATAAGTTACCATAGAGGAGTTAGACACACTTTTTATGGAGTATCAAAGGAAATCAAAAGGCATCAGAGCTATGGCAACTTTTGACAATTTCTTGGAGATATTTGGGAAGAAATATCAAGGCAGAAGAGTCCATGCCAGCAATCGAAAGGATGACGTGAGATATTTGCAACATAAAGTGAGGGAACTTAATGTTCCTACTTGTGATGGCAGTAGCAATATCAATGAGTTCTTGCACTAGGAGGTATTTGTCTCAATGAACAAAATGAGAAATCAGTATTACATGTTGAATGCAAAGACAAATACTTAAAAGAGATACTCTAGTGGTGTCGAGCATTGCCCAAGTAATGTTTGTCAAGATTTCAAGCCTTGAAAAGATGGAAGCATTGCTAGGAGATATTGATTTACAAAGTAGCTATGTTGATGGGCATGGACTTATGAAGAATGCTTCAGTTGGTTCGTGTTCCATTAATATTCTTCATTTCAAGAATTTGGGTTACAAGAATGGCAGTGCTGCTACAAATCTTTCAGAAATTCCCAAGTCAGCAATGGAAGGTAAACACTTTGATCGCCTGTTGGATTACACTTCAAAAAATATGGAAAATAGTAGTGACAAAGATTTGTTACACCAGTCCTACACCATGTCATTACAAAGCAAGCCTTCAAGAAGGGAACATACAGCAAAAAAGGATACAGTAGAGTACAAACATGCTCTTTGGAAAGGAGGCAAGTGTTAATTGACAAAGATTCTGAGCTCAGATCAGCTAGGTATACTAGCCCGAGCAAGTCACAAAAGGGTAGGCTCATGCAGACTTTATTTGATCACTTTGGTAAGAATACAAAGGGTATAATTTGTGGAAAATGGTGCAGAACCCTTTTCTCTCAAGTCCAAAATGGTTGCTCTTGTTTGGTAGTTTGGGATCCTGGTCATGGTGATTGTGCTATATCCCAAGAACTCAAAATTGAAGACATTATGAGGCACTTGAAGGCTACTGAAACAACACAAATTGATCCGCCAAAGACATAAGAAACATTTCCTATAGCAGCTCAGCAGACAAGTGGTGATAAATTATCTTTATGCCCCTACTCTTCACTTTCTGGAAACAATGTGGATTTCTCTGTTAAAGGAGAATAGAGCTTTTGACTCTTCACTTTCTGGAAACAATGTGGCTTTCTCACTTAAAAGAGGATAGAGTTTTTGAGCTTAATACTTGTCAAAGAACTCAAGTTTTTGATCTTAATACTTGTCAAAGAACTCTTTTCCTATTTCAACTAGGGTTGTCAATTGAAGGTATAGTTTCAGCTTCTCTACTGGTTCCAGCTTATGAAAAGGAGGTCTTTTTCTTTTGCATGGGACTCACTTCAAGTCAGATTTCAGGATTTGTTATCAGGAGGTACTCTTTGGGCTGATAATTCACCTCCACTCCAAGGTGTTAAAAAGGTGGAATATGTATAATGCATGCTTCGTGTATCGAATAAAATGGAGTACTATAGGTGGAATATGTATAATGCATGCTTCGTGTATCTAAAACTTGAGCTGAGAATTCAGATAGATTTTGCTGACTCTGTTGTGATACATGATGCAGAAACGATGAAATATTGAGGTATTAGAAATACCCTAGGTGCAATTTCACATGATCTTGGACTCACCAATCCTGGTTTTGAGATTTAGAAGGATGTGGTTGCAGACAGTGACAAATCCTTTGCACATGCTGAATGGCCATCTGTTTATAGTGCAAGGACTTGTATAGACCAACTTGACGGAGACAGAGATGGAATTACAGAAAATGAAGGATTTTCAGATCAAACATATGATGCATGGTCTGTATCTGGTGTCGGTGGCAAGCTTTGCTCGATAGCACTTTAGGTAGCAATATCAGATGAAGTTGATGACCAAACTTCTGATCGCAACAGCTTGAACTTCTTCTTCGGCCAGTGTGTTTTGAATGATCGCCAACAAAAATGCATTTCTGAAAGACAATGTTTTACTACAAAAGTAGGCTCAAGATGGCAATTCAATAGGTTTAAATATTTGCCTGGAAAGAGTGTTTGTCAGCACATGCACATTCTAATTTTAAATGGAAGACAGTTTTCTGTATGGAAGCATTTTTTTGACTGAAAATGCTATTGATCTGAAATATGAGGATGCTTCAATGAAAATAGCTATTGAAGAAGATCTAAAAATTTAGTGCTGCTGAATGTGGATCCATCCTTGGCTTCACATAAAGCCCATCTGTAGTACAGATAAACAAAGTATTTACAACAAAACTAAGCAATTAAGAAGCATGAGGGAAGCCTTGATGAATTTTCTCAAGGGAAATGAGCACCTGCTGTTTGGGAAGCTCAACTTACTGGAGATTTTAATGGCTGGAATGGATCTGATTATCAAATGGAAAGGGATCAGTTTGGTGTTGGGTCAATTTATATTTCAGAGAAAGATGGTGGCCTGCTATCCCAAATGGTTCAAGAGTGAAATTTCAAATGAAAACTGCTGATAGGATATGGGTTGATAGGATACCAGCCTGGATCAGGTATGCAACTGTGGACTTTAGCAGCTTTGTTGCAACATATAATAGAATTTATTGGGATCCACCACCTTCTCAGAGGTATGAGTTAAGATATCCTCAAACACCGGGGCCCGGGGCTCCATGTATTTATGAGGCTGATGTAGGAATAAGTGGTCCAGAACCACGTGTGGCATCATATTTGGAATTTGTAGAAAATGTACCCCCTTCAATAAAAGCAAACAACTAGAACACAATTTAGTTGATAGCTGTAATTGAGCATTTGTACTATGGATCATTTGGATATCTTGTCACAAGCTTTTTTGCTGCAAGTGGTAGATCAGGAGCACTAGAGGACTTGCAAATTTTGATTGGTAAAGGACAGGTCACAAGGGAATTAGAATACTTAGATGATTTAAAACTTGGAGATGGATTGCATGCACTTTTTGTTCTTTCAACAAGGGGAAATGGAACTATCAAGGAGATAGATGTTTCGGAAGCTCTTTCCATGAAAGGAGTTGTCACTTTTCTCTGTGTTGATACAATTGCTGCAGATTGCTTGTTATTTCCCCTCTTTTGAAATTAAGGCAAATTGAACCCAAAACTCCCATCATACATTTTTCTGTGGGGGTTTGGGATTTTTGCACTAAGGAAATAGAAATAATTTATTAAAATTATGAAATATGCCCCTTAGTTTTTTTTTTGAATTTTTGGAGCACCAAACCAGCACAACACTAAAGATTAGCATTAGCTTCCAAAAGATAATCAACTGAATGTAACCTTCGCCAAGAATGTTCACCAAGATCCTATTGAAGGCGAGGTGATAGCATATGGGAAGGGATCGTTAGCAACCAAACTGAAATGAAGAACAATGCTGAAAGGAAGCAGGCGGTGATCCGACCATGAGATATACACGCTACCACTTGTTCAGTGGGGGTTAGATAATTACAATGGAAAGTAATTCATCTGCTAATAGCAGGCATCCACTCAAGTAGTGGAGATTCTCCACTTATTCAGTGGGTAAATCTAAATTATGAAAGATACAAAGTAAATTCCTCCACACTGGTGGTAAACCATCTAGGGGTTGTAGTGTTTGCATAAAATTCACAAAGTAAATGCAGCAATATTATTGATTGGATTAGTACTACTAATTCACAGCCTTACAATGCAAAATTAACTGCAATTTACAAGGTGTTACAATTGAATAAACAATGCAAATGCTAGAGGATGTTTTCTCCAACTTCTAATCTTCCCAATTACAGAATTTACAAGCCAAAATCTGAACTGATATAAATCTGATATTAAATCAGCAACTGTAATTGTTTCAAACCAGCAACTAAACAAACACCCAAAATGCATATTTCTCTTTTAAAACTTCAAAGACGCACTCCAAACTGTACTTACAGCATTCTATAGTCAAGGCGACCAGCTTTAAGCCTGATTTATACCAAAAAGCAGCCACTATTGAACAACACGAATCCCAAAACAAAGCGCTGAAGAAACATAAGGCCCTAGGAATGGTACGACCTTCCTAGAAAATTCCAAACTTCATAATAAAATCCCATCTTTTGCAAGAAGGGTCGCCCATATCATTGAAATCAATTGCATCAATACCTATAATGTAAATAAAATCACTCAAAGAGCTGTATTTGAAAATCTCCTTCAGCCATGTTATAACTAGCAAATACAAAACTGGAAAATCTCACTAAAAACTTCAACGATGAAGCTCAATATGCACTTCTAAATGAAGCACACTCCCAATTGACCATCTAGGGAACCATAGTTTCAGGTCCGAAGAATTGTGTAGAAAGCTAAGCTCCCCCTTAGCCGGGTTCTGAATTCAATCTAGCAACATTTTGATATGATAAACAATAGATGATCAATGAGAGAACAAAGGCTTGCTTTTATAAGTTCTGAGGTGACTCTTCAACTCCTCCAAATGGGACGCCTTTCTTGATTTGAAAATATTTTTAATTTTAAATTCACCTTTTCTCATCTTCAATTGGGTGTCCAAATTCCTTTAGGAATAATAATCTTGATGAATTAATAAACTGCCTCCAAAGTGGTGTCCAACCTCAAGATCATTTTTCAACTTTAGAAATATTAAATTAACCTCCCGATGAGGCGTCCACCCTCAAGTCCCCACTTTTAAAATAACATAAAGTTATTGTGCTAGGCCAAGGGGTCAAAAACACATTATAATAATTAAATGATTTAAATAAATCATTTCTTATAAAATGCACCTCAAAAGGCCAAATTCAGAAATACTCAACTGCTTTGCTCAAAGTAGAAAGCTTACTGTGCTACTGCCAACCAGAGTACTGCTAAAAATAGAACTTACTAAAAATAGTAAATTCTGAAAAGTTGCCCAATGCCTTTGCATGTCATATCACTGTGCAACTCTCTGAAAACCCAGAAAGAATCCGCAATCCAAACCTTGAAACTCCAATGTACAGGCTAAAAATAGCAAGTTCCGGAAAATGTTGTCAGATGGAGATGCATGTTACGCTATTCCGAAGCTCTCCAAAAACCCAGAAACTCCACCAGACATGCATTGGAAACTCTATAAAATAGGAAACCCTAATTTTACCTTTGACGAGCCTACGGGCTTCCGGAAATAGGCTATCAGTCACCGAAGAGCGTATGGCTAAAATGGGGACATTACAAATTATAATAAAGAGGGCCTCAAGTAAAATTAAAATATAAAATAAGGTCTCTTAAATTAAAGTTTATTTTAAATAATTCCTCTCAAATATCAATCAATGGTCATGAAGGAAATTTGAAGAGTTATGTCTTTTTGAGAGAAACTCCATTTAAGAGAGGCCAAGCAAGGAGAAGGAGGCATATTGATAAACTGTTCTATTTTCTGATTTCTACTCTTTGTTGAAGAATTGGACTTTAGTTCAATTAACCTGAGGACAAAAATCTTCTAGGTCTGGAATTGTAGGATGAAAATCCACAATTCTTTATTAGAGTGATTTCACATGGAGATCAGCATTGTGCAGATTTGATTAATATAGTGGAAGCTGCCTTATGTTTATAAATATGAATTGTATCTTTGGTAATTAAATCAGAATTTTATTTATCCTTACTGCTGATTTGTTAATTTCTTCCGTACAATATAGGAGGATATTTGGTCAAGGAGAGCTGTAGCCAATTCATTATACATTTATTACCTTTTGATCGCGGCCGCTTCATATCCTATGACTGTTGCATCTATTCCAATCTGCTGAAGTCTTGAAGGCATTACCTTAGTTGGCATTGCTACTATTTAGGGGACAAACTTTGACAAATATTATCGTAGCATTTTGCTATTGGCATATTTTATGATATTTCTCTACCATTGATATTTTAGTAGCAGCTATAATAGCTTGCAATACCAAATGAAGACTAATTGCAGCCTGGAAAGGGTTTGATAAACTTTGTAAGAAAGGCAGTTTTTTCTATTTGGTAGCAGTACATGATTTAATGGTGATCAGAACATATTGAGGTTAGTAGCCACTATACGATGTCAAGTTAGGGTTAAGCTTGTTGAATCCTTACCTAGCATGATATATATTTTGCTGCAAATAAATAAAGAGATATATTATAGAAAATTATAAAATATCAGAAAGGTTTGAAGGGATATTTTTATTCAAGTGCAACATTTCATATTCTCCCTAGTGTTACCAACTGTGGGTGCCATTTTTTAAGTCTGCAGTTCATTAAATGTTTATGGGTCTAAACAAGTTGAATTTTTAATGGCAGACCTAACAATTGTCTCATGATATTCCAAAGAGATTTTCAGTAACTTTGTGGCAGATTTATTTCAGAATCTAGCCACTTGAAGACATACATTGAACCCCAACAAAGCTGTATAATCAGAGAATTTGTATTGATCATTATATGTAAATCAAATAACATGAAATTCAAATATTCCATTCGGTATATTACAGTGGTTTCAGAGTTAGATCTTGCGAGCCTGTGAGATTTCCTTCTTATGAGTCAAATGATAGAGCCAATAGGTATCATTGAAGAGAACTTAGAAAAACTCAACATCATTTTCCCAAGAACAAAGAAACAAAAACTCCTTTGGAATTTGAGGTAGAAGAAGTAAATATGGAAAGAGAGAAGAAAGCATAGAAGATCTTGCAAATAAGTTTGAAAGGAAGTTTGAATTTATGTTAGATATGATGGGGCAAATGTTACATATGATGTATAATAATAAAAAAACACAAAATAATTCAAGAAATTCCAACAATCAAAATAGTGAGGCAAGTTCTTTTGGAGCCAATAACAATAACCATAGTTGCAAAAGTTGCAAGTACTTGCAAGCTAGATCCTAGGCCGAGTGACTTGCTTAACAAATTGTCGTTGAGATTTTGTAAGACTCGCAACATTTTTTACTCTTAAATTGCCAAAAAATACCAAAACCTTGTGATTTTTCCATAAAAACTCGTTGAATTGTTTTTTGCATTTCATGGTACAACTGGTGCAGCAAGCATGGGATTGGCGATTGGTAAATTAATTTTTTTCCTTTTATTCTATGATTTTTCCTTTCGTTTTTGTTGTTCCCTTGCTTTCAAATTGATTGAGGGAGTGTCCCAAAGAAAAGAAAATCATTTTTATAAACATTTTTATGAACAAAAATGTGCCAAATATCTAATTTCACCCTTAAGCTATAACTTTGTGAAAATGGCATGCGCGATGAAGGTTTGTGTGGTTTCAAAGGCTTTAATTTGGGCTTGGTGGTGGGGACTCTGCCCCTAGACCCCTTGAGGGGTGCTGCCCTTTGACTTCATTTGGGGTGTTGCCTCCAAATGCCCACAAGGGGCATTGCCTCTTGACCCCACTAGGGCCATTGCCCCTAGACCCCCATGAGGGTTGTTGCCCCTCAATCCCATCAAGGTCTCCACTCCCAGACTCGTAGCCAACCCCATACTAGAACTGACAACTTAGCTTTCAGCATAGAAGTTGATATATATTTAGAGGTTGAACTTGTTTTTTTGGTCTATGATATGTATTAAACTCAATTTTTGATTTATAAATGATGGAAATCAGTAATATGTTCTACAAATTCAGCATATATGTGTGCTTTTGAAGAATATTTTAAAAAAGTTATGTGTTTTCAAATGTTTGATAAATTTGTTGAGTTATTGTTGAGTTTTTCTCCAAGCTTTTGCCGAGTCCTGAGATTTTAAATATTTTGGGCCTGCCGAGTTTGAGTTTTTCAGCTATGGTTGAAACAAGTGTTTGAATCATTGGAGTATTTGGAAACTGTTGTAGAGAATAAGGAAATTCCATGGCTCATTAATCTAAGGGAGATAGACAGAAATTTGAGGCCAGCCATTGTTGCACCCACTAGTTGTACTTCCTTTCTAAGTAATAAAACAAGGTAGGAAGGCAATTGCCAGTACTACTTGGTATAGTTTTTTCCTTGTGGGGTTTTTAGGATAAAATTTGTGAATTTTTAGGAGTTCCCATGATTGTTTTACAAGCTTTATTTATTTTTATGCTTACAATATTGCTACCTCTTAATATATTTTATTCCATTCAAGCAAGTAGAAGTAGAAATAATTTGATGATTCTTAAATTCTAAAAGTTCAAGAGTTTGCATCAATATGTTGCAGAAGCACTTTAACTAGCACAAATCAATTTTGATTGCAACATATCAGTACAAGCAGATCAAGTAATTGGTGTGAGTCAAACATGCTAGGAATTAAGAGATACCTCTTTGTTGGATTGTCAAAGTAAGTCAAGCACCTTCTTAGGTGAAATGATTTACAAAAATCCAAGTTGCAAATATGTTTCCACATCTTCTTTTGCAGTTTAATGCAATGAGAAGCATTGATTCTCAAGGAAAGTCAAATTGATCTAGGAGGATATGTGACTAAATCAACTTGTGGTGGACTGACATTACTAAATGCTAAATGTTGTCTTCTTCACTAACTTAAGGATCTATCCTAAAATACATGGACATATTGCAATGACCTAGCTCCTCTCCAATCATGTCCCATAGATTTGATAGCCTTAGTGTTGTTTTACGTAGTTGTTCTGCAGCATTTCTGGAAAACAACAAAATAGAGAAAATGAAACAACTGAAGACAAATGGATGTGCTTGTAAGTGGTACAAGTGGATCTTCACTCAATCAATATTTCTAGTATCCAATCTTATAAGTAGGTTTTCGCTCTATCAATATTGTCAGTATTTTCTAGTATCCTGTCTAATGTCCTAAAACCCTGAAGAAAAGTCTATAAGATAGACCTGAAATGTTGGTAAAAAGGAACAGTGTGTCTTGATTCCAAAATTCAAAATCCACACTTAAAAGCTTTCTTCATAAAATGATTTGATAGCAATTGTGCCAAATAATATATTGCTGCAAAATTCTTTTGCAATGGATCAATTTTAAGCAGAATCACTTTGTCCTCACTTTGAAAAGGTGTACACAATGAGAGCATGATATCGGCATATTAATGAGTAGTATGTTTGTGAAATCATGGTGAAAAATAATTGTAATTTTTTTCTAAGAGTTAAAATCAATTCAGAAATAACATGCCAAGATGGTGCTTGCCTTTTCTAATGCATACAAATCAGAATAATGTTTATTGTAGTCAAAAGGAGAAGACGAAAAGTGTGAGCTCTTCCATAAGATGGATATCTGTGTAGATATCGATGGAAAAATTCAATGTCCATAGGTCTTGTTACAAGTATGTCTTTTAACTCTGTTTTTTGAGCCATATTTCAGTGGACTTGAAAGAAAACATATTTTTGTTTTGTTTTGGAATGAGAAAAGACATATTTAATATGTTAACTTGAGTTTGTAGGCATTGCTCACCTTTATTGTCAGTTTCTCGGTTTCTCTAAGAGCTCCAGGATAAGCCTTTTTTAATATATTGATAAGTGTACGATTTGATTTTTTTATTTCTATGTGAATGAATTTTTATGTCTGTGTTTCATGCAAAATTAATGATGCTATGAGCATTTTGGATTTTTTTGTTTTGTTTATATTCCTATTCATGAAGATACTATTGGATCCTTTTTTCTTTTTATTCTTGTGGCTTCTCTCCTTGGTGACCATGGGAATATGTTTGATTGGAAGAAATTTTTCCCTCTAAAAGTTATATATTGATCTCCTTTGCTCCCATGTGTATTATATGATCATTTCATTGTATTTAATTGAAACATGGAGAATATTTAGAAATAACAATAGTTGCTTTGGCAGTCGATTATGTGTTCTTCAGGAAGTTCTCTTGTGACTTGGTGGTATTGGTCTTGCATGGGCATGATGGATTGTCCAATAGATTATAATTATTTTTCTTGACATTGCCTATGGATTCATATTTCCATTGACATGCATGCAGTTTTAGGATAGAATACAAGTTTTTACATTATGTTCCTCAAATGAAAACAATTAGATTGCATAGAGTTGTGATTGTCATATGACTGCAACATCTATGGTGTTTCTTTGCTGCACTTCATGTTACTCGTTGTATTGAGATCAACTGTTTAACTTTTCAACAACTGAGTAAAGTGGAGCTTATGCATCACTGTTTGGCTTATTTTCAATGAAGATGGCTACACAATTGTTTTTGAATGAGCCTTTGGTGTTTCGTCTGTCTCTGTATGTGTCATTGTTAGTAAAATAACACCATAATTTTTGGCAGACAAATAAAGATGCTTACTAAGTGCATTGTTTTGTTTAGCACACTATTTCAGGAACTTCTTTTGCAATGTCGTCTGGGAAGATGTTTCCCATAAATTCCGAAATGAAACAATACTCTCCAGGGATGATTGAATTTCTCCTCCTAATTCAGTGAATCTTAAGTTCTAAGCTTGGTTTTGCTGATAGGCAGATTTTATTTTGTAAATTAATTACTTAATGCCTTTTAAGTCAATGCACTCTATAGAAAGGTTAAAATTAATAATGTTTCTTTTTAATAAGATTTAATTAGATTTCCCACCGGCATTGAAGATGCTTGAAATAAAATTTGGAAACACGTGCAAAGTTCAAACATTAAGAAGCTTTGAATGTTGTTAAGATCCATTCATTATGGTACAAATTTAGGCCTTAACTTTGCAAAATCTATCATACTACAATAACATTTCAATATGTTGATAAGAACCTTTTCTGGATTATTTTAGTGACTGATTTATATTGCACCATGATGGCATAGCCGCAGATATTGTTAAAGGCAAGCTAGAAGTTTTTAATTTGTGCTTTTCTGATATGTATAGTTTCCATAAATAGGCTGATCATTTTGTAGATCATAATTTTATCACATCAAAGCATAGTTAATGACGATTTTCAACTCTTTTAATACTTTTTTGCAGGCTGTTGATTTGCTAGTGATGATGAATTCATTTCTTCCTAAAGGTGGTCATATCTTGTCCGTAGGTGTTTATCCATCAGAATTTGGGTTGAAGCAGATGGAAGAAGAAGCCGTTCATGGTCCTGCTCTTTTTGGAAGTGATGATGAGTCTGATGAAGATGATGAATCCGAGATTGACAATGAGAAGCTACGCCAATACGAGAAGGCCAGGCTTAGGTATAAGTTTCTAGATGTGTTTGAATGTTGTTTTTGTTGAGATATTATATAGAATCTAGATGCTTGGGGTTTTCTCATATATTTGCTATATTTTACATAAAAATATTCATTGAAAAGCATAACTTCACAAATTGGAACTTTGGTTTATTGTCTATGATCAAAATCCAAGCAAATTACAAGCACAAACATGTTTATATATGGCAGTAAAAAGGATAAAGACACACAAGATGAACTTTATGTTTTCCAAATTTAAGGTTTTACTTTTAGATTGTTTCCTTTTTGTGAGAATTGGATTAAAAATATCTTCAATATTAGGCAAGTCACTGAAGTTAATCATCAATTGCATCTTATTTATTCTGGGTTTCTCACAATATAATTAGAGGTTGGAGATTTGGGTAGCCTCTTTGGCTGCTTAGTAGGTTTAGGATCATTATTGCGATCAGATATACCTTTTGGATTTGATTTAGAAATGATCATTGCAAAAGATTTATTAGTATCCTCTATATTTTAAGCCCGCACATTTATACATTTTCTATCTTAAAAAAAAAATGTTTTAGAAGCTATCC